>BMAO01028983.1:0-49596 GCA_019973975.1 Trichonephila clavata | reverse complement strand
AGTATCTGCGTTTCCTTTTTCTACAGGGACAAAAAATAATTGTACTTATAACAGATGGCTATATGAGAAAATATATGAGTTATCTACCATAAAATAAAACTTAGACGGACTGTATATTAACATTCTGAACTAAATCAAAATTGGAACTTCTTCCAAAGAAGGGTTTGTAGAACGTTTGATGAAATGAGGGGAACTCTTAATTCACTTCGTGCAAAGATATACTCTCAGCATCGGCCATTTTTTCATTCCGAACTCAGTATCGCACATTTCTTTTTAAAAAAATTGATCCCATCATCGTCCATTATTTTTTTCATTCGAAAACAATGATCCTCCATTCATTTTTCATATAAAATCTAATTCATAGATTAAAATAGACTCAGCATCGTCAATCACCAAGGTTTTGACCTCTATCACGGTAACGGTAGATCTCATGCTGACATCATCACTTTAAAAATAAAATAGTAGATTTCAATTGGCAAATTTTACCCCATACTTCTCTTCTTATTTAGTGCCTACTGATTGTGTGTTATTTTGTGCTTTGAACAAAATTCTGTTTCAGCCAAAAAATTATTATCTTGTTAATGGGATAATTCTTATCGAATCTCTTTTCTCCAAACATCTGGACTTGAACGTCGTGGGATTCCCTTTTTACTTGAGAGATGCCAAGTGATCATAAATATTATGCGGAATATACACAATATCTTAGATTATACATATTTTATGTTCCTTTATCTTATTCATCATCACTAAATATGTAGAATCTTTTACTTCCCTAATATTTATTAAGTATGATGTTGTTGCATAATTTTGATCAGAATCCCTGAATAAGACTAATTTCGCTGAACCATAGTTTTTTTGAGTATTTACCTTCATTTAGCTTATAAATGATAACAATTATAATGATATAACAGAACTGAACAAAATTATTTTATCTTATATGGTATTTTAAATTAAAATTTGAAACTACTTGTAAATCATGTATAATTTTACTTTTTCATTTTATTTACTTCAATTTTTTTTAAGATATCGTATACTTAGTGAACAAAGGTAAGTGGCCCATCTTATTTAGAAAAAATCATGTTTCAAATCATAATTAAATATTATTAGACATATTTTAAGACTGTTTTTTCATTGAAATAATCTAAATATCATAAGAGAAATACAATAGCATATGTATTAAATTTCTGAGTTATTTGCTAACGAAATTTCAAATACTTATCAAAAAATGTCTTTAGGAAGAAATAAAAGTCTGTACTTTATGTTAAAATATTATATATTCTTCGAAGTACAAATATGATTACTAAAATGTGCAAGACGTTCTGTATAATTAATTGAGTAACAGTTCATTTTAGAATTTAATTACTTAAAATCAGTCACATAATTATTACTTAAACTCAATGTTTGAATTATTCGTATTTTTTAAGCTATGAAGGAAATTATTTAAGGCAAAGTTCTTTGGAAAATTCATTAGTAAGTGAATGTTAAGATTTGTAAGCATGTCGAGAGAGATAAGTTGGCGTGTTTAAATTACATTTCTCGTTACTTTGTCATATGCATTATATAAAAGAACTCACTAAACATATTGAATTGAGTAAAATTATTGTTTTTCCCGTATTTGTTTGCGACGCCTTTTGTTTTAAGAGCAATAAGAAACACCCCTACATATATATATATACTGGTGTCCAAAAGTTAAGCCAAAATCGTAAAATGCAAAAAACATAGAGTAAATGTTCGTAAAATTAATCCAAATTTCTTTCGGATATTAATTGGGTAAAGAAGAAACAATGGGTTTATGCAAAACTTTTCAGTCGACTACGTCCTACGCGAAACACCGGTACATGTCGGAAAGCGGACAAACCGATTCATGCAACATATGCAGTTCACACAAGTTTCGTGCAACTGCTGTGCGAAGGAACATTGTTAACCATCAAACAAGGTGAATGATGGCACAAAGACGTCAATTAGACATGTTTACGAAATGAAGAATCATTGGAATGCTGGAATCCTCACGATCACAAACCGAAGTGTCTCGAATTCTGAATGCGGACTAGTCTATAACCTCAAGACTGTGGCAGAGGTTTCGAAGAACGGGAGATGTTACCCGACAACCAGTATAAGGTCGACCAAGAGTCCCAACCCCTCGCCAAGACTGATATCTGGTGATAAGTACGCGACGTCAGAGGGGCAGTACTGCAGAGCACTGGGTTCAGAGCTCACAGTCGCCACAGGCATACGAATTTCGAGACAAACTGCTTACAGGAGACTGAATCATGCTGTCCTGTATGCCAGAAGACCAGCAGTTTGCATTCCCCTCACGTCTGCGCATAAACGAACTCTTTTGAACTGGATTTTGAAATATCAGCATTGGAGTGTGGGAGAGTGGGCCAATGAGATTTTCAGTGACGAGTCCCGGTTAAGTCTGAGTAGGGATTCTCAGTGGGTAACGATATGGAGAGAACGTGGAGCGCGTTTTGAACCAAGAAACATAACGAAAAGACATCACTTTCCATCAAGGGGAGTAATGGTATGGACAGGCATCATGATGGACGGCCGCACAGACCTCCATTTCTTTGACACGGGGTCTGTGACTGCTCAAAGATACAGAGACGAAGTTCTTGAGCCTTATGTTCGCTTGTTTCAAGGTGCTCTCCGTCCTGACTTCATATTGATGAATGATAACGCGCCATGTCACCGAGCGGTGCTGATTGATGACTTCCTTCAAAAGGAAAACCTCCAGCGCATGTCGTGGCCTGCGAACTCCCCTGATTTAAATCTTATCGAGCATGTATGGGATATGCTCGAGAAACAAATTGCAGCCCTTTCGCACCCACTATTTTGCGTTACAGGACTGAAGAGAGCTCTCAAAGAAGCTTGGAATCGTTTGAGCCCACAACTCATTCACCATCTCATAGCAAGTATGGTAAATCGCTGTGCAGCGTGCCTGGCTGTCAGAGGTGACCACACGCCTCATTAAACTGCAGCATCAGTATTTTATTTAATGTTTTCTTTCATTTTTTTCTTTAATGTGAGAGCCTTGCTAAGCTCAGTGTTCTTTCAAAAACGGCTACTTTGGATAATAAAATTAGTTAATATCATTCTTTTGATTTGCTTCCTTATTTTATAACCATTTTACACTCGCATATCACGTTTCCCGCCATTCTGATTTACAGGTTCTTCTTTAGTCACATAATTATCAATTATGGTTAACTTTTGGACACCAATGTATATATATATATATATATATATATATATACTGTTGACTAATCTAAACAAACATTTATCATTGTTATAAAATGTGACAAAAAATATTATTGGTATGCTATACAGATAATAAAGGCTCTCTTAATATGCATATGGAGAAGTTTGTTATATTAATGATATGCAAAGTGATCCTATCTCTAATAACTATAAAGGGAGAAAAAATCAATATATTTTCAGAAAAAAATATGTTACTATAAATAAAATAAAATAAATTTTTTTCAGATAAAAATGACAGATTTTTTCCAGATATTTATTTACTGGTCGTTTCTGAAATTTATTTCCCTGCAGTATTTTAAACATTTTAGAGATTGGTATGTATATTTCTCTAAAGTGAATTTAATATTAGAAATAAGTAGAAGAATTAGAAAATTAAATATAATTATGTTTCATAAAATATACAATAATTGAAGTTAATACATGAATATATAGTTTATTAGTATTGTGTATTACTAAAAATAAATTTATTTTTCAGAATTTAAATAATAATTTTAATGAATGTTTTCAAAATATGCTCATATGGGGTGAAGCTGTTAAATTTTTTTGAATGTTTAATTAATTGTAATTAGTAGAACAATATTCCAATTCGAAATGGTACTTTGTCACGAGAAAAAACATCCATTTTTATCTGGGATTCAAATTTTAGACAAGTTTTGACATGACTCAAATTTATCCAACAACATGTAAGATTACATCACAAAAATGTATAACGTTTATAATGCAAAGCTTTATAAGAATACACAAATATCGACAATTTGGGAAGATAAAATGTATATCCAAAAATAAATTTGAGACGCAAAACTTTTGGAAAATAGCTATTACAAAGTATGTGAAAAATTATACATACGGAGCTGCGTGTGTCTTTCTGAATAATGAGGCGATTTAGTGAGGAAATCAGCAAGAAACTTATTTTATTGCTAAATTACATATCCTTTTGAATTTGAAATACATTTAAATTAAAAATGCAAAAATAATTCCTAAAAGTTTAAGGTCTATGCAAATAACTTTAAGCCATCCATCTTTGGAAAAATAAGTTTAGAAATACTTTTTGTATCATTTATGTTAAATGTTATACACTATAAAAAGTATTAATCATTTAAGTTGATTAAAATAAATTAATTTTGTTAGCATATTTTTCATACTTTACATACACTTAGGATTTAAAAATTAGTATTCAAAGAATTATAACTTTATCAGTTTTGTGAAGAATAATCGTCCTATGTTTCCAAGATATGTTTAATCATTCACATAATGTCGCTTTATTCAATATATTATACAATACAATATAAAGTTAATAGTCTTTGAGCATAACATTAAATTGAATGTACTTATATCACACAAAAATATTTTAAAGCGTAAGTGGTAGGTTTAAATTCTGAGAAAAATGGAAACTTATGAAAAAAAAGTTTAATTTATGGTTAGTATTTTTAATCTTGAATTTTCAGTGAAAAAAGGGTACGAATATTTTTGTTAATAGCAAAACACCTTTTTTTCAAATTATCTTCTTAAAATAATTTTTTTTTAAGAAAAAGTTTTTTTTTTTTTTTTTTTTTTGCATAGGAAGTGGAAAAGCCTTTATTTAAATTCTAAGAAAAAGGAATACTTATATTTATGTGACTTTTCTGGTTACAGCTTTTCTGGCTTCGAAAATCATCGCTACTTTTATATATCAAAAAATATTAACTATTATGAATTAAATCAATAAAAAGTTTATTTCATAAGGTATTAATGATTATACATTTTGATAAATCTATAAAATTGAGATTTAAAGTACACGAACAATATTAATCCATGAAAATATTAAATAAAATGTAGTAGGTTAATGTTAGCTACTACAATTGGTCAACATTAACTAACTATATTTTCACTAGACACGTACAAATCGATCTATTTTGTGATTTGCTTGTATCATAATAAACATACCAATACAGGTTTCTATTTTTATAATATACACCATATAACAACACAAATACGACAATATAAGACAGTGAAAAAAATCGACATACATTAATATTGACTTTATTTTAATAAAATCATGCATTACTAGAAATAAAACAAAATCAGAGTTTTTGTTAAAAGAAAACAAAAATTCCTACATAAAAATCTCACCGTTTTCTTGCAATAGCATAGTATTTTAGGATCAAAACTATATTTAATATAACATAAGATTTCGAAACTGATATTAATCACTTGGTTAAAAGAGGAATCCCACAAATCTTGAGATATATTTTTATAGTGGGTAAAAGTGTTTTTTATTTGCCAGATAGATACGAATATAAATCTTGCTTTCACTGTGCTGAGTAAGGAGAAATGTTCGTTATTTACCGAAGGAAAAAGGAAATCTGATTTGTAGACCGTTGTCCATCTTTCAGGATTAATGCAGTTTCTCTGTTTTCTTGCCCTAGTGTTTCTTTTATTTGTCTACTATTCCTTCAGTTTCGGCAGTTCGGTTGACAGTTACGTCACTTTAAAACTGTTCCAATGGTTGCAATGTCTGAGTGGTTTCAATAATTATATCAAATACTTATTTAATCCACTTACTTAGTAAAAAATAACTACAGAAAGTATTTTCTTAAGGCTTGCAGTTACGGTTTTAAGAGAGTAATGAAAAATTTTGCCAGTATAATGTTTATTATAAACAACACGTTTCTTAAAAGTTTTTCCTTTCATCATGTCATTTTCCACGTTAACATTGTAACATTTTCTAAAATATTATCAATGCAATTGAACGCATTCCAAATAGCATTTGCAAATATTCTTGCAGTGACCAATATAAAATAATATATCAATTAGTAGATATAAATAAAAATGGTAAACAAAGTTTCAGAACTTCAAAAAACTTTATCAGAAATTAATTATTGAAATTGTTATTTAATTGCATTTCCTAAAATACGAGAAATCCTAGTGTTGTGTTAGAATATTAGTATAGAGAGTAAGATTGTACAGGGTTCGGCATAGTAACAGCCTTTGTTTCAAACAAACAAAACAAGATACAGAGAAAAGTCTTTTATTTGGGAACAACGAATTGGATGCCATTTTACAATAATTGGTTTTGAAAATTATTTATGCTATGTATAAAAAGTATATATTATATATTATAAATATTATGCAGAAGTTAAAAGTCATGTATTAAAAGATTACATTTATATAGTAATTCTCGAACGTGACTCTTTCACACCCCACCAAATCTCTTCCCTTCCTCACAGGAAATAAAATCGTTTCGCGCCCGGTTCCCTCAGATACTGCCCCAAACACTATTGACTCTTCAAGTAAGGGTCCAGTCCGGCCCGTTCCTTGTTAGGTTTCTCATTCAATAACTCACACAGATGACTCATAAATCGTTATGTCAGTCCAACGCAAAACTCCCAACTTTCGCTTGGAAACCGGGAAACACAAAGAAAAAATAACAGACATAAAACATAACAGTTGGTCATCAAAGACGCTACATTACTGGTGAGACATGCAGATATAATACAACATAAAAATCTGAGCTTCTAACTGTTTGCTACAGGACTCAAGATAGTTAGTGTTCGAATTGTGGAGAGTTTTATAAGGCAACTTTGAATTATTGAGTGTTGAAGTCTGGTCAGCGACAGATTTTACTTCGAAATATTGAGTGTACCAAAACGCATTGTTTTAATTCGAAATATCAAGAGATTTTCTAGGGGCTAATCATATACTTCGAATTAACGAGAGGTTCGCATTATCGAAAGTTTTAATTAACGGGAGTCTACTGTATATTATTATGAGCCAATATATTGGCCAAGCCACAAGTTTGACACCCCTGTACTACAGTTAAGGTCTCTACTACTCTTAAAGTCCCTACTACCCTGACGTGATGTGATGGATATTATGCGATCCTTTCTTCACAATAACTTTCCCGGGTTCATGATTCATTTGAAGACCAAACTCTTCTAAGTTGTAGATCTCTTCCTTGGATTTGCTAAAAACGCATTTCCCCCCCAGAATGGTCTACAACAGGCTGAAGTAATAGACGATTTCAGCCCTTCACATTGCTAATATTCGTCCTATGGAGATCGCATGTGCCATCCTCACAGAATAATTATTAATTGTAATTATATTTTATACAATGTATACATTGTCATAAAATGGGGAAAAAATAATGCCCATTCAATTTATTTCTGAACCATGTGGTGTCATCCCCCAAGTATATGGAGCAGATGTCACACACGCATATTTCCTTATTGCTACAGTGTAATGGTCGTTTCTACATGCATCGTATGTATAACATTATGCGTAACTCACTTATATTGCTAATGTCTTATTTAAAATAACAAGTACGTTTATAAACTTTAAAAAATGTGGAACCTAGTTTTATAAAAGTTGTACTCGCCACTTTAAATACTCACAAGATCGAAAAACAAGGCTGATTAAAGGCGATTAATTCAGATAAATTCACAAGCCCCACAAACTCTCAATGTTGGACCAGACTCTTCACACAAGTGGCTCAAAATTGCCATCTATCGGCGCATAAAAGTACTATTAACAAACTGGCGTCTATCCCCGAATTATCTTATGTACTATGATATCAGACGGATTTCAATGAGTGAAATACGCGCTTTCAGTACCATTGCAACTTAAACAGAGAATAAAAGGACGAATTTAAGACTTCCTCCAGACAATTGAATGTGAAACCGTACTTTCATAATGGTCCATTTAGCATATATTAATTTGTAAAGTTTATATAAAATAATTTGAAATACTGAACTCCATTTTCGATTTAAATTTGCGCTAATACTACATATTTGCGATAAACAATTTAATGTATACAACTATCCTTAAATCGTGATTTTTATCAAAATTGACAATTTTTTTTAAAAGTTTTATTTTATAGACAACCTTACTAGCTTCATAAAAATATATCAAGTTTTTTTTTTAATTTCCCCTTCAGAAATGCAAAAACAACAGTATTTTAATAAAAGCAGATGTCATAACTATAAACAAGATGTGAAGCTTTCAAATACGTGTTGCTCGCAATGTGTTTTTTTAGAAAATGCTTGAATGGGGACAGCGATTGCTAAGAAAGTTTTGAAATTAATTAACTGAAAATGTTTGTGTATGTTCCATATAATATTAGAAGTATTTTAACCTTCAGATTTATCAATAACGGTTTTATTACAAAACTTACTGTTCGTTATGTAAACATTATCACTGTTTTGCTTAAGCAATTTCATATAATAACTAAGATAAAGTGCTATAGTTTATGTATAAATTAAAATATCTCTTATCCTGAAGGTCATTTCAAAAACGAATAGAGAAGTAAAATATCAAAATCAAAAAATTAAGATTTAGTTCAAAAACTCCTTGTATAGTGTAAATTATCCTTATGTAAATTTTGTAAATTTTTGCCAATTTTTTTTAAATATTTTAGTAATAAAAATTGGATTTTTCTTCTTAATTTTAGCATTTTTCCCCTGAAAATGTTCTAAATAATCACATACAATGTCCATATCTGAATTTTTAAAAAATAGTCACAGTTAATCGGATATATTAATCATTTAATACAAAATAATTGCTTCAGATCATTTTCTGTTTAAAATGAATTTGAACAACTATTACATTACTTATTTTCATTGTAAACAGTTTCAATACATCAAACCCTGTTAAACTTGTTTTCTTTTATATCACAGAAAATATTCATCACACATCACGAATTTATTTTAGTGTATTGATAATTGTTCTCATGAAATTTATCTAATAGTAGATTATCATGAAAATTTTTTACAATTCTAGATATAACTTTCATGTGTTTAAAAAATGAATACAACTTCAACTGATTGAATGTTTATTAAATATTATTTTAAAGTAACACGGAATCTGTTGGTTACGGACCACTTAATTTTGAACCATGGGTGAGTGACAAGGCTATAAGTGAGATATGAGAAAAATTATGTATATTTAAAACTGCAATATATACTTGTTCCGCACAAATAAAAATCATTTCTTGCAAATTTAAATTTAGTAAAATTAAATTGAATGTTCTTAATTTTTTTTCTCTTATATATCATTTGTCTTTAAAGCCTACAAAATTTTTCATTGAACAAAATTGTCTGAGTAACCAAAATATGTTTTTCCGCTTCCAGCAAATTCGAATTTCTAAATAATGCGTGAAAACAACTCATAACATTGTATTTAATCGAAAAGTGCCATTTATTTCTGCCATATCTATCTCCTCTAATTGTGCATTAAAATAGTTATCACTACATCTATGAAACGAGAAATGCCGTATCCATAGAAGATAAAAACCACTCTTCCAAGCAATTTTTTCTCTTTTACATTTAATGTCACTGCACTCCTAACGTGGTGCCAGCTAGACTACAATCGTAAATTCAAGGCGATTTCTTTACTGTGCTTGGCTTATTCCGAGACCATAAGTGATGCGTTGCTATGGAAACATAGGTCTTCTTACATCTGGTTGTCCCAATGAACCCGACAGTAGTCTCTTAGCTGTTTGAAGCTTATACTGTTTTCTTTGCAACCCTTCTTCCACTCCAGTTAGGGACTCACGGGGATAAGGCTCATCAGCAAACACCATAAACAAACGACTTGACTAGTTTTTCTTTGTTGGTTTTTCTTTTGTGGTTTGAGCGGCTAGTACAGCGTTGTGCTCTTTGGCGAAGAAAAATGACCGTTGTCGCTTTGGGCATCAGGTGTATTTGACGCACTATATGATCTTGGCAGTTAAGAAAAAATAAAGATAAATACCCTTTTATGGCTTTGTACCGTTTCTTAAGGAAGAATTATGTTTGTGTGGGCTTAGTTAGTACAACTTAAGCCTATTTTGAGGCATAGGCGTCTTTTGTAGAACAGTTAATGTAATCAAAATGTGCCACGTAATTTTTGAAGGAGAAAATATTATTTAGACTCAAATACTCATGGTTCAAATAAAAGAATTATAAAAAAATAGGCTTTGTAAATTTATTGAAGGTCATGCTTTCGTACGCTCAACATAAAGAAGGAATAAACAAAAAAAAAAAAAAAAATGACAAAAATGATAGGGGATGAAAACATTTAATTTCTCTTTTTTCATATGAAAACTTTGCTAGGTACTATTTGATATTATGTTACTGTGTAATGTTTAAAAATTATTGATGTATTAGTTATATCATTATACATTCGATTGTACTGAAAATCCATCTTACAGCTATTTAATCATTTAATCTAGTTTTAAAAAGGACAAGACTTGACATCTAAAACAAGAGTAATCTAAAACAAAAGTATAATTATTTCACGCTCCCCTAACCCCTTCCCCCATGTTGATTTCCGCAAACTGATTTTTAGAAGATCTCAATTCTAAAAAATAAACTTGTTTCTCAAAAATTATGTTTGTCTAGCAGATCAAAATTGAAGGATTTTAACAATAACACCAATTTTACCCTTTGCAATTGATTTTTGATAAAACCGTCATAAGCGGATTACTAATTACCAAAAAAACTATTTTCCAAATTACAAAGTTTGTAAGTCTAGTAGTTCCGAAGATTTTGAGAGGGATGAGTGAGATTATATTTTCTATTCATTTATTAAAGAATAAAGAATACATTTTTATAATCTAAAAGGAAAAAATAAGTTATGTTTAAAAGATGATCTATAATAAAACCATGTTTCTATCATATAAAATAAATATTTTTTTCAAGATATGTGAAAATATACATTGTTTTCTATCAATGCAGTTTAGTTTTAGGGCTTAATAGCCATTAAAAGAGTTATAAATTGCCCTGCATTAACTTAATTTATATGTCAAAATTCACTACATGTATAGAATAAACAAAATAACTTCCTGTATATAAGGATTATTATTCAAGTTAGGTAATTTAATCATCGAAAGCTGTTTATTTTGTTTATATTTGGAAGCAAAAATTGCAAGGTATTTTCATTTTAAGGGCAAAATAAGTTTTAAAGATTTCACAGCTGAAAGATATTTTTAATTTATTAAATTATATCACGAAGAACAACATACGAAGTTATTATACCTTATACTCTTTATACTACTTCAATTACTTTATTTTTAAGATAAACGTTAATATAACTGTTAAACATACTTTAATATCTGCAGGTCTTAAAGTATAAAAAAATAAAGCAAAATTTTATTCATAAATTTTGAAAAAGAAATAGACAGATATATTGCATTTTTTCAAAATTATGAAAATACATTATTGCTCACATTCAAAAAGGTTAGCAGGTAAAAAAGAAAAAAAATATCTTCAGCGTTTCACTTTCTATTCTAATTATTCTTTATTTTTTTAAATGAACTAATTAATTTATTTCAACTACTTATACATTTGATACCCAAAAAGATGTTTAAAAAGCGATTTGTCTTAACTTTATTTTGGCCTTAAAAATGTCGTTCTTTAGTAGGAGATTAAACAAATACTTTAAAACAAATGTAAAAACATTTTTTAAAGTTTACTTTAAACTTTATAATGGAAAAAAAGCCATTGAATGTTAGTGATTCAGAGTTTCAAATGATTGTTTTTAATCTCTTTATTTGAAAGCGCTCTGTCTCTCTTTCGGATTTAGTTTTAATTAATTAGAACTTACAAGTAAATGTATCCATAATATAAATAGATACTTAAGTTTAAAAGCCATTCTCATTGATTAAAACACTTTTTCTCAAAGATTTAAATCTTATTTTACGAAATTTAAGAAAAATATTGATTCGTGATTGGTTTTCTCAAACTGCAAATTTCCCTCAGGATGCGACTTGTTTTCGTATGGGACTTTTAGTTAATTACTTCAAAAGAAAATTCGTAATCAAAGCCTAATGGGATAGATTGAAATTCGAAGAAGCAGTAAATAAACACCACCAGGGGGTTGAGAATGGAAATATTTCGCGCAAGAAAATAAAGTTGCATCAGTAATGGTTTCGCAAACTGACTGTTAAAATGCAATGCTTTCTATTGAAAGCATTGCAGTTTTTCAATTCAACCCTGGAAATTCTTTGAAATTTGCTAATATACAGCCAACTCCTATTAATAGTTGAACTTTATTCTGCTAATCCTCAAAGCGATCTCTTATGTTGGAATCTAATATTACATATAAAGAGATATTAATGAAAAGAAATGGAAAATGAGTGGGATCTTAGAGCTTTTAGCAAAATAATTAAAAGTGGATCAACTATGTTGCTTGGAATTGAATAAAATTGAGGCCTGTACTTAAAGTAAATTATTTTCTAAAGGAATGGGTTTGAATTGATCAAAGTATATAACAATTATTTAGAGCTCTATTAGTATATTAATTATCGATATGTACGTATAGGTACGTAGTATTTTGTTAAAACTTATTGTTGAATCATGGCATTGGAAACATTTATCATGCATTATAGTTAAAAACCTAAAATTTAATTGCAAGCAGAGTACACAATTTTCCTCTTTTTTAAATATTTTTCTCTCATATTTTTACAAAAATAAAATTAGAAATATTGGATGACTACATTTTTAATTTAAAATGTATTTAAACAGAGCAGAAAAAATCATTTTTACAACAAAAAAGTAATATTGGGTAAAATTGGGAAATTTAAAAATAATATAATTAATTATAATTACACAACTAACTGAATAATAAAAGTATAGATATAATGTACATTACTCGTACCGATATATAACACGCACCTCTACTTTCAAACTGAGTTTCTTCCTTTCTTTTTAATTTTTAAGTATAATCACCATATAACACGAACATTTTCCTACGATTCCTACGAATGAATATGCGCAACTCTTTTACCTTATGAAGTAATTTGTTTGAAGAGTCATACCATACTTTAAAACAAAGGTATACATCTAGAAGTAAACAACTGAAGAGAAATTAAAGAGCTGTTAGAAGGTATGTTGAGATATTATAAAAGCTGAAAATACATTCACAAAAGGAGGTCAAATGCATCGAGTCATTTTGAAAATAAAGAATGAATTGAAAATTAATAAGTGAAATGAATTAAACAATTTATAATTCTAAACCCATTTAAAAAATGGTGAGAATTATCGAGTGATCTGCAGGAAATGAAAGATAAATATTTATTTAGATATCAGAGAAACAGTGATGGTGAACATGAAACAGAATTCGATGGTGTGCCTAAATATATAACTGGAGATGAATATGACAAATTTTTCATGTTGTCCGGTATTTAAAGATCTCACAAGGTACATCATTTACTTTAAACAAACATTATTCGAATATTTATACAAATGCAATTTTTTCTCTTAAAAGCTCATTTTCTCTCTCTACTTTTAAGTACTTCAATATTATATTCGGTGCATAACGCGCAATCTTAAATGTTGATCTTTTTTCAGTATGAAATGTATTAAACACCGGATACACACAATAATATCTTTCTTCTGATTGTAGTTATATGTAATTTGAATTTACTACACATAATGTTAGTTAAAACGGTGATAGATACAATATGTTAAGTTACTATGTACTTGTATATTAAAGATAAGGAATTATGAGATTTTGCTAAAAATTAATATCGAACGTTTTGGAATAACTTACGCAGCGCTTCTCAAACTGTGGGGTTTAGAACCCTAGAAGGTTTAATGAAAAGTTGACAAGCATAATGAAAAGTGGGAAAAAATGTTTTGAAAAAATTATTCATTCATTTTGAAAGGAAACAAACAAAATACATTCTGATGTAATAAAAAAATAAATAAAAAAACATTTGAACTGCCTAAATCCACTTATAAATGTATCAGTAAGACACAATATTTTTTATGATTAATTTAACAATACTACCTTAAGGATAATTTTAGTAATTACCAGTGAAACCATGGGCTTGTCATATGCAAAATTATATGTACAAATTAACATTTATCTTGATACTTTTTACGGTTTATAATAAATCCCTTAATTGCCGATTAAAAGGTACGCGATTTGCTCCTCAATGCCACCGTTTTTCACGCATGCAAGTGTATGTGGTAAATTAAGGGAGGGAGAAAGACTTCTAAATAAGAAAATCTTCTGAAATAAGTAACTGCTTTGCAAATTCTGTCAAGTTCATTTTATTGCATTCCAAAGCCTTCGGAATAATTTTATGGATTGCAGTGAACAGAAAAGATTGTATTTCGGAAAGACGCATATATACATCCGGGGAAATTTTTATATGCTGCCGTTAATTAAAAGGTAAAAATCGTATTGTAGCTTTAGCTTCAAAAAAATTGTATTATCAAGTTCAATACATTGTTATTGTATGGAGGGGGCGCAATGAAAATTATGATTGAATATTGGGTCGCAAGTACTAAAAGTTTGAGATGTACTGAGTTAAATTAATAATGATGCATAATACTCTCTCTCGTTTTCTCTTTCCCAGTAAAACTGAAAGAGTATTCATAAAATTTACAAACCTTCTTAAATTTCAAAAATAATTTTATTCTGTTAGAAATATTAAACAATGGCTATTATAATGTTAAATTTACATTTTTATTTGCATCGAAAGATATATTTTTTAATAAATAATGATATTGCAATTAAAATTAAACACCACTGAGCTCCTTCTGAACAAGAATGTAATTATGCATATTACAAAGTTCTATAAGTATGCAAAATTTCTGATTAAAACTTAACACAGTTAAATTTTAATAACATAAAAAAACGCGATATATTTTACATAAATTATTCGTTAAAATATATATTGGACATTTTTTTAGTAAAACTCTTCCTAAACATCTAAAAATTATTTAAAATTCCATGATTAAGGTAATACAACTCATTAAACCCCATACACATGCAAAAATAAATACACTTTTTTCTGTTTATGGCTTGAAGCAGCTTTGTTTTCATTATAGTTAGTTATCAGATTCGAAGGAATATTAGGTTGTCAAAAGTGAAGAAATGATTGTCAACAGAGAAGAATAAATATAATGATTCAGTGCATAACTTTTTCCCAAATATTTAGATTTATTTTTTAAAAATTTAATTGAATATAATTATATAAGGTTATAATTACGCAAATAAATAATTTGCAAAAAAAAAAAACACTTTTTTTTTGCTAAAATTATATTATTTTTATTCTGGATGTCAATTATAACTATTGGACAATAAATGTATAAAAATGAATTATTTGAACAATACTTTCTGAACAATGTATTTTTATACAATGAACTAGCTTAAAAATGAAAAAAAAGACAATAAAAAAGTTCGAAGTCTCTTTTATAGTTTTATTTGACAGCTACCCAAGTGCTGTCACGACTCTAATCAATCAAAAAATTTCGAATTGGAATACCTTAATGGCTTATTTTTTTGTAACATAGAGCAACTGAGAGAAAAAGTAGCAAGTTCAATTTTCTTTTCTAGTATTATTATATTTCAAATGTTTGAAATGCTAAAGTATGTTTTGAAGAATTAATTTTTCTCTCATAAAGAAATGTTTGTAATTATGGAAACGTACCAATATAAGTGTTAAAATCAAGTCATGAAAAATATTTTTTTTTTAAGGAAATGAAAAAAATAATAAAAATTATCAATGCAGGAAAAAGGACGTAGCAAAGTAAATTACTCTAACATTCACGTGAATTTTAAGTTTTGAAAAAAAAATGCATTTAATTTTATTGTGAAACTTTATATTTCATTAAAAACGGTTTCACAAACAAAAGAAGCATTTATTTGCAATTTTTTAAAAATAAATATATATTTATATTTTCCCAGTTAATGTCAAATATATTAAGTACATATTATTCAAATATAATTAGAATTTGAGACGAATAAACTTGAGTATTAAAAAAATTGCTGTAACTTATTTCAATATCTGCTGACTGTAGCTTACGAATAAAGTGATCAAGAAATTATTTACATTAAACCGTAAGTTCAAGAAAATTGTAGAGATATTGAAAATGTTCTTTGTTTCCCCTGTAATGAAATAAACAAATATTGGCTCAAAATAATATTGCATAATATTAAAAATATTTTGTCTGAAGGAAATTTGTAGCATTTAAAGCCTTTTTCGATTAGTCAAACATGAAAGTTAAAAGATTAGGTTTCTAGAAAGAAATTAAGTACACCAAAAACCGCATCCTTGTTTTCCGTTCGTATGATTGCTCTCTGAGGAAGAATGGTTCAGCTAGGGAAACAATACCTTTTACCACATTCAAAATGAAAGGTTCAAACTTCAGAAACCATCAGTGATGATTGTTTCAGTGAGAATTTCGAATTATCAGTGATTTAATTTAACAGCAATGGAATGTTAATAAATGATTTAGTAGTTTTTTCATCTCGAAAGATTTAAAAAAAACCATAAATTGTATATTAATTTAAAAATATTTTCAACATTCAGTTTATCTGAAACTGGAAGTATATATAAAGCAAAAAAAAAAAAAAAATACTTGTGAAACATCAAATATGTCTTAGTTCACGAAATATATAATTTATCAATCGTACCTTAAGTAGTTTCTTAAAATTTGCATATTTATAAAGACATTTTAAGATGCATGTATGCATTTAATTAAAATGTGATGCGTCATTGTTCTTTTTAAAACCGTTTATATATATATATAGTTCCTAGTTCCTAAGGCTGGGAGTTTGCTTTTAGTATTTCTGTGGCTAAATCTTTTCTATTATGACTATAGTTATCTTAGGTATATAACTATTTTTTGTATATTTTTGAAATATATATATATATATATATATACATATATACGTGTGTGTGAAGAAACCGAATACAGCACGAGACAGCGAGCGTGTCATTGTGGGAGCCTCATCGAAAACACCCTGACTGTTCTAGCGGAAGAGCCAGTAGAATACGCCCTGATGTGTTCACAGTGAGCTTCAGTCACATTCTTTTCACGAGTTGTACCTTGAATCCCAAGTAGGGAATCATTTGTATTTTGGCCGGCTCACGCAAAAGTCGTGACAGTGCGTGTATATAGGCACTTTATTTCTACTATATATATATAGTAACATAAAATGAAAGAAATACATGACATAATAAAATCGATAATACAAAATTATATCACTAACAAAGCTAGAAGATTTAAACCAGATTTATAGAAACACAACTTTAAAAATGATGGAAAAGTCTATTGTAGAAGAATTAACTAAGCGTATGTATAACATGGAACAGAATTAGAACTTTAAAATGTAAGAAGCCAAAAGAGTCAATAGACTAAAATGAAGACCTGCTATGATTTCTAAAGCTGTTGCTGAATTAGGACCAGCAAAATTAGGGTTAAATATATTTTATGGATCCAACCTTCCCCTCACCAGACCAACCACACCAGAGTATATATATATATATATATATACTCTGGTGTCCAAAAGTTAAGCATAAATCGTAAAATGCGAATAACATGGAGTAAATATTCGTAAAATTATTCGAAATTTCTTGCGGATATAAATTGAGTGAAGAAGAAACATTTGGTTCATGCAA
Source organism: Trichonephila clavata (assembly GCA_019973975.1). Lineage (NCBI taxonomy): Eukaryota > Metazoa > Arthropoda > Arachnida > Araneae > Nephilidae > Trichonephila > Trichonephila clavata. The sequence continues at coordinate 31,967 of BMAO01028983.1, read as the reverse complement.
AACCTTTCAGTCGACTACGTCCTGCGCGAAATACCGGCGCATGTCGGAACGCGGAGAAACCGATTCACGCAGCATAGGCAGTACAGACAAGTTTCGTGCAACTGCTGTGTGAAGAAACGTTGTTAACCATCAAACAAGGTGAATGATGGCACAAAGACGCCAATTGGACATGTTTACGGAAGGAAGAATCGTTGGAATGCTGGAATCCTCACGATCACAAACCGAAGTGTCTTGAATTCTGAATGCGGACCAGTCTGTGACCTCAAGACTGTGGCAAAGGTTTCAAAGAACGGGAGATGTTACCCGACAACCAGTATCAGGTCGACCAAGAGTCACAACCCCTCACCAAGACCGATATATGGTAATAAGTGCGCGACGTCAGAGGGGCAGTACTGCCAGGGCATTGGGTTCGGCACTCACAATCGCCACAGGAATACGAATTTCGAGACAAACTGTCTTTCATTTTTTCTTTAAAGTGTGAATACTTGCTATGATCAGTTTTCTTTCAAACTGCTTTTTTGGATAATAAAATTAATTATTATCGTTCTTTTGATTTACTTCCTTATTTTATAACCATTTTACACCTACATATGACGTTTTCCGCCATTCTGATTTACAGTTCCTTCTTTATTTACATAATTATCAATTATAATTAACTTTTGGACACCAGTGTATATATAAATTGAAGAAATTTATAAAACATATCAAAAACAAAAAACAGAAAATAAAGAACATAACAAGAAATAACGTAATACAAATAAAAACATGAAGATCGAAACTATTCTATAAAAATATATAAAAATGAAATACAAAAAGCAACCAAACAGCTCAAAAAGCAATTCTGGACATAGGTCCGAATAAGTGGAATTAAACTAGTTTGAGTGAGTGATTTTGGGGTTTATTGGCGCAAGAGCCGATTTCGGCTATACTGCGCCAAACATTTGTTTTAATATCTGTGGTCTAGACGGGAAGAGAAAGAAAGAATGAATTGAATGACAAGAAAGAGGGTTGAAAATAGATAAGGATCACTAGGGTACCCCGGGTTCGTGAAGCCCGTGTTTACCAAAGACAGTAAACCCCGTGGGAAAAGGAAAAGATCACTAGGGCACCTCGGGATTGTGACACCCGTACTCACCTAAAAACTAGTTTGAAGGCGCCAACCTTATACCACTGTGCAACTCGGTAGGAAAAACCACAGAAAAAATAGATATTCAAAGTATAAAAATTTTTACAGAAAGTATGAGAAAACAACCGACTACGATTCAGCAAAAAATTCGCCTAAAATATTTAAGCAGAAGACTACTAAAAAATTATCTAATATAAAGATTCTTCAAAAAACATTTTTTAAAAGTTCTGCTCACAGATATTTTCCCAAGAGATCCAACAGTCTTGAAACCAATTGAAAGCTACTTTTCATTGTGCTAAAAATCCAAACTATACCTAACCGCATCCATTAAGCCAGTTTGTAAAGATAGACGTCAAGAGAAATGACAATCAAATTTGGTAGGCTATGTGTTTGTTAGTCAAAAATGTAGAAATTTGTCAGTGTGTAAGATTTTCAAGATGGGTATGGAAAAAATGTAATCTGTGAGAAGAGTGTTATAACAGAATCTTCACAGCAAGTCCACTATTATGCTGACTTTAAGATCCTATCGTGTGGTGGTTTTGTAATCAGAAGTAGCAAGCCGAATTATGTTTTTGGGATTGATAAAAGCTCTTAAGAAGTTAAAAGGATCTAAGCAGCAATGGAAGAATCTATTGATATTATTAAATTTATTTATTTTGTGGGTAGTTAAGTTATCATTTCTAAGTAAAAATTTCAAAACAATATTTCTGTTTATTGATAGATGCAAATTTCTGTTCCCTACAGAAATTTTAATTACATGGAAACTAAAAGAATCTCTTTTGTCAAAAATGTTACAGACTACTCTATTGTCATTAAGATGCAAGTCTAAATCCAAGAATTCAACCATATTAGAGTTAAACTTAGTTTTAAGAAGGTAGAGAGAGTCAGGGTAGAGTATCATATTTGTTTTGAATTCACTATATTTACCAAAAATTTATTATACCATCTACATAACGATAAAGTAAGTAAAATTCATTAACAATATGATAAATTTCAAAAAAATGTAAATACAAAATAGCTAAATTCATATTTATCATAAATAAAATGTAGAACCCTAATCATATCATCAATATCAATAGAATTAAAAAAGGTACTCGAAGTCAAAGCCGTGCATGGAAAAAATTATCATATTCTTCTTGACTCTGGCAATCTCTGAGCTATTTTTAATTATTGCTGTGTGTTGAAAGCTATCGATAGTATTCTGAAGAAGGAATTGTAAAATCTTCCCAGACTTCTTTATATATATATTATACTCATTAGCAATACTACGGAATTTTATAGGACTTTTGTGAAATTTTGGTGTTAAAAAAAATAAGTGGGTATATTATATTTTTGAGATGAATATTCCATCTTTTGTTCAAAGACAAAAGACGATTATCATTTTTTCTGTTGCTATGAATTGACTTTTGAAATGCATTTTTCTTAATAACGTCATCATTTAATATTTTACTATAAAAACATTTACAGATTATGACATAATTTTCGGAGACTTCATCAGAATAATTAATCACAAAATCCTTTTGAATATTCTCTATCGACACTTTAAGGTATTAATACATTGTTTCATTTTCAAAATTGGAATCTAATTTTCCAATTTCTATTGATATAAGAGATCTAAATTGATTGAAAGCCTCAATTGACATTTCGTATTTAATAGCAATTTTAAGGTAGAAATTATCTAAATCTCTTGTAATTAGTTTTATAATGATGTATTTATTTTATGTGATCATAAGCCTAAATAAGTACATTTTTTTTCATAAAATTTTTAAATTAATCAAATTTTACTATGCAAAGGTCTTCCGTGACAACATGCTGATGATAATCATCAATAAAATCAAGATATAAATAGCATTTTACATGCCTCCGGACATCGGAGCTCCAAGATTTGATTATAATTGAAAATAAATCTGCCAAGTTTTTTGTTGTATTTGAAAGCCTTTTTAATAATAATATTTTATATAGAAAAAAGGATTGATATTCTTGAAATATACCTGAAGAATAAATTTTATTAAAATATTTATTCATAAATAGCATGGTACAATATTCTGTAGTGTAATTTTCAACTACATCTAATTAATTATTAATTTTTTGTACTAGATAATTATTAAGATCTCGAATCATATGCATACCATGAGAATCTAAGAAATTACGTCTGCTTAAAATATCTGTCATAATTTGTATTTCAGTTTTATTCATACCAAACATAAAATATTTTATTAAGCCTGTGTTAAAGTTATCACCGAATTTATTAGCTAATTCTAACATAGATTTCTTGAGAGTAGTGCTGCTTCTTGTAACTCTCTTTCCACGCTTAGCTCTTGAAATTCTCAACAATCCAACATTATTGTTGTTTTCATAAGATTTATTAAATTTCGGAATATATAATGACTCTTCAGATTTTTGTTTAAATGATGGCAAAATATTTCTGTATTCCAGAAAATATTCAGATCATAAGGATAAAACTTTCTAACTGCACCTATACATAAGTTTTCGAACCACAATCTGTTTAGTATTTGGCACTATATTTTAAGTATATTTACTCAAACTCAGTGGCGCAACAGCTCATGGGGGCCATGGCCTACTGTGCCCATCTCAGTATACGTGACCATTGGGCGCTGGGGTGCATGAGCAGATGTTCCGATCAGGTGGTCAGCCTGAAGCGAAACCCCCAGTGTTTGGTCCCCAAGTAAGCTTGGTTCTCATTTTATCGACCCACTGATGGGATGAAAGGCTGAGTCAACCTTGCTCAGCCCGGGGTTTGAACCTCGGACCTGTGGTGTGGAAGCGCAATGCACTAACCATTCAGCCACTGGGCTTCTAAGTATACTTACAGTTATGTTATTAAATCCATATTTGTTAAAGTGTCCAATCTCATCCTTACTATGATTTTTGTTACATTCAAATTTCTAAATATCAGATCTATGTTGGTTTAATCTAATATTGATAGTATTCGAGGTATGTCCTATTTAAGAGAATTTACACACATTACAAGTCCTTTTGTAAATACAATTGAGGATTTTACAAAATATATATCCCGAATTCATATCTAACTGTTCCTCACTGATCATGATACAAGGCTCTTGCATCTTTTGTCAGTGTAAGACCTGAATTTAAGTATTAAACAATGGATATCCTTGAAAGGTTTAGTTTCAGATATATTACCAAAACTTCTATCTCTTTGAACTTCCTCTCTACCATCCAAAACATGAGTTTTATGCTCTGGCATACGAGAAAACTTCTTATTATATTTGAAGTTTCAAGAAATTCGAGTTATATATATATATATATATATATATTATATGTACTCATAATATCTTTCTAAATATCTCGTATAGTACGTTTAACACAGTTCAAATGCATTTCTTTTTTCGTCTACTATTTTATATATTTGACAGAAATAAACTGAGTTTTTTTTTCCTTCAAAAATGTATACAATTGTTTGATAGAGGCTAATCTAATGCGTTCGAATTTTACGTTCTAGTGGATTTTACATAAATATTATAAGAGACATTTAATATATGTGTACTTTCTAAAACCTATTTCATTAAAATAATTTGACATTTTACAGAAGGTTCTGCTGTATTACTAAAATGCTAAAATAGTTGACTTGATAATATCCATCAATTAATTTATTTTTATCAGGTCTAGTAATGTATAACTGAAGATTAATATATTTAATCTCAATAATTTTATATAATTAAAAAAAAACATCTTTTCCAATTTGTTATCTCATATGAATTTCAAAGAAAAACTCGTTTTGTAAAAAGTAATTTATCAGGAATAAAAATAATAAACTTTTACAAAACAGGTATTTAGGCGGCACATACACAGCAATATAAAATATAAGCAACTTTCTAATTTTTATTTAGAATATTGATTTTTTTTATAATATTCTGAATAGTAAATATATAAAAAAAGTAAATTCTCTGGCAAATTAGCATGAATACTAATTTTATGTAATTAGTAGCAAACAAGGTAATCTATAAATTTTCTGATCGGAAAACCTTTTTTTATTTCTATAAAACTTATTTTTAATAGAAGATAAATGCTTCTATATTTCAAGAAAAAAAGGATGATTCCAAAAACTGATGACATACTCCTGTACTAATTCATTATTATCTTATTTATTTTTAGTTGAATAATTACCGTGATTTTAAGTAGAAAATTTCAAAGATTTTACTTGTTTTAAAATCAAATTTGGATTAAGGCGATATGGTACCCTAAAAATCATTAAATTTTCGAAAAAATGTTAATTGGCTGAATTGAAGAGAACATTTTTGACACCCAGAATCTTTAAAAATATGCTTGTAATATTTCAAAGCTTTACCTGCATTTTTCATTAAGTAATACAGCAATGTTTGATGCTAAACAGCATCTACCACGCCTACATTTCAGATTATCTGCTAGAAAAGAGCCTTTTAAAATTTGAATTAAATATTTTTCTAATGCGCATCAATGAGATTGACATTATATATGCAGTAATAAATCATTTTCAGAAAGAACTGTGCAATCTATGCAAACATTCTAGGTTGTGAATTATTTACTGAAGATCAAATGGATTTGGTCAAGATTTAAAAGTTGTGCGTGCTTTTTATATTATTATGAATGAAATTAAAACTTAAAAACGGATTCTCAGAAATCACAAATACTAAATCTCATTTTGATAACTCAGATAATTAAAAATCTAATTTACAAGAATAGAAAAACTCACCAATTTTTATGTGTTTGTTTTTGGTGATATATTTATTTAAACAAATGCACATATACAGTTCTTAGATTTTGATGTATTTTACCTATAAAATGTTATTTTTTTTGTTTAACATTCATAAACCCCGTGCACCATCAATGTTAACACACAGACAGAAGAAAGGATTACAACACAAACATCCATGCCTTCTCCAGGATTCGAACCCAGTCTCTACGACACCGCAGTCAGCTTCTCAGACCAATATACCGGATGGGTGGCTAAACTTTTATTTGATTTTGCTTTTATTCCTGTACAATATTCAACATGCGAAGGCTTTTAAAATCATGGAAATAAAAAATAAAGGCATAAAAATGTTTTGTACATGTTGTGCGTTAGCTCTGAGCATGGAATTAGCTCTGAAATGTGTGTATTTATTTTTTTTATAATTATTAAGATAAAGTTTTATGAAATATTGATCTTTCATTCATTTTTTTCTATATATTCATTATAGCAGTATACACATAATGAATACATAGAACATTCTACATTTGTTATACTTGTTCTACATTTGTGCAAAATTTTATGCTAAGTAGTTTTAAATAAGCTAATTAACATTTCATAAAAGTTTCAGACTTTTCGATGAATATTATATTATGCTATATTCATGGAATGAAAACTTCAAACTCATATTTCTCCATGTCAAGTTTTTGTACATATACTGTTATTCAAAACCCTAAGGCTTTTTTGATAATTGAAGTATGGGTTTGAAATTTTGTATACATGTTCTGAAATGTATGTTTTGTAAAACTGTGTATGGAATTAGCTCTAACATGTTTAGTACTTTTTCTAAAAAATTTCAAATTCGAAATTAATGTTTTTTTCCGGAATTTTTGGAAGTTTAACTATAAAAAAAATCGATAAAAAATTAATGAGCATCAGCAAAAAAAAATCCCATGCACAGTTTTATGTAGTATATATAAGGTACTTGGAAAAAATTTTGAAAGAAAAGAGACATATTTAAAAAAGCCTTAGGGATTTAAAAAATGCTTAAAAAAGCTAAGAAAATTAAAAGTTTACAAACATTTTGCAACAAATTAAACATTTTTTGTATTGAATTATTATTAAATATTAACCTTTATAAAATACAATTAAAAACAAATGTCAAATATTAAAAATAAAAATATTGTGAAGATGGTACCATATCGCCTTAAACCTCATTATTTTATCAAATTTCAGCAATATGGTTTTATGTATATAACAATCTGTAATTCAAAAACGCTTTAAATTTCAAGACACAAACTTATTTTTTAAGAAATTACTAAACTGCATAATAATTTGTAAAGTATATGCAACTTAAGATACATACATCCAAAACTTATCTATGCTTATATGCAATAAATCGTATTTAAAACATTTTAAGCAAACATGCATTAAAAGAAGAAAAAACTAAATTATATGAGTAAACGGGTAAGTAATTACAATAATTTTTTACTTAAAATGTATTAAATGCAGTTACATATCATTGACGATAAAAAAATTGAGGATTTATAAATAAATGTCAGATGACTTTCAAACCTTTATTATATTGCTGTTTTACCTTTTTGAAAATAACTTTAAAAGCTATTCTGTGTAAGTTGTATTCAGTTCTTGCCTAAAACTAGTTTAATTTCGCTTCAAACATTTCTCTTAAATTCCTCATTTTGCTACAAATAAGTTAAAAAAAATTATGTTTAATAAATCGTGACGAATCTTAATTTTTTCATTGTTTTTTAAGACTTTTCTTTTAATATTTGCAAATCTCTCTCGAAGCAATGCCTAAAAAGCTTTTTTCCAGACAAAAACAGACTAAAATGTTTTTATGCTTTAAATAACAACCAATTAAAAATATACGTGTTGATTTCTACATTAGTGGAAAGTTTTAAAGATGTTTTTTTTTTAAATTATAAGAAACACCTTATAATTCTAGAAAAAAAACCCCAGAATACATTAGATTAATTAAGAAGTTATGGGATATTTTATCTGACCGCTTGCATATAATAAATATATATGTGAACTGGTTATACTGAAATTCATGAAAGTTGAACAAAACGTTAACATGTCTTCGTTTTTTTTTATCTTTATCTAGTTAATATAAAACGAGTTATCTGTTTCAGAAACAAATTATCAAGACCTAAGTATATATCATATGCAATTAAAAATAGTTAATTACTAAGAAAATTTCGAAATATTAAAAATACCTACAATAAAATAAAAATCATATTTTAATATTTTTTATAAAATTTTCTTTTAAAAATAAATTTGCAATTTAAAATTCTACTTACCACTCAATTAACATTTGAAATATATCATTATATAAAATTAATACCGATGTATTCTCTTTTGTCATTAGAATGAGAAAAAATATTCATATTTATAATCCTAATGAAATAATTTTTAAATAAAATAATATCCGCTGATTTTATAAAAAATAAAAATTTTATTCGTTTATTCCAGACATATATTTTCAGAAGCCAATAATGATGAAAACTTTAAAAAAAAAAAGAATGTTTCCTTAATTTCGATTGAAAGGAATGTTTATATGTTAATATGAGGAAGTGTGTACAAGACAAAATACAAAATTCATTCCAGATAGATAAGAATCAAATTGAAATGAACTTTATTTTAATATATTTGCTTTATACTTACATTAGAAAAAACTATTATATTATATTTATAATATATATGTACTATTGTAAAATATATATGTATAAACTCTATTCTTACTTTCATATATATTTAGTTAAAATAGTGTCTCAATTTTGTTCATCTGGTTCCCAAATAATATAACAAAATATAGCCTTAAGAAGTGGATTTTACTGTTCATAAATTCTTTCTGTCATTTTTTCCCCTCCAGGATTGCTTTAAAGATGATGGACAGTGACTTTTAACTTTCTTACATAGTTCCAAAAAAGGACTTCCTGCTTCTGATACTCTATCAATTATTTATACTGATCCTACTTTTATCAAGAAATATTTTATCATTATGTGTAATATATATGCATTAGCTTCGACAGCTCATAGTCGATACCACAGCTCTTGTTACCTTTCCTTAATATTTTTGAGCAGTATTACTTGGATAGTTTTTGTCATAATAATATTTTTTATGTCATTTACACATATTTCTACATTACCTTTATAATGAAATGTTTTTGGATGCCTGCGTTGTAGCAGAAGTAGTATTTGTACAAAATGTTTTCATCGTGATTCCACCAGAACCCTTTACGGGTGGAATAATAGAGAATGGTACCCTTGGATTTCATTTTCTGGTGAATCAAGGAATATCATTATAGAATGAGACCACCGTAAACAATGAAATGGACCTTTTTGCACGAATAGAAGAAGCCGCAGGCATTACACATGACATGCCAGGCGCGTTTGAAAATGTTTGGGGGTCAATGAAACGTTGTTGTGAATCATTTTGTTTCGTTGTCCTAGGGTCAATTGCTGTACAAGCATGAACCACACGTTTTCCATTAGTGACAGTTTAAAAGAACAAGAATGCCGATAAAGCAATTCAATCTGATGGGTAAACAAAACTCTTGAACTTTTCGTATCCCGTGTGGTCAGGCGGTAATGTGTTGGAAAATGACCGATAGCAAGCACTGAATGTATGTGAAGACTACTGCCTACAACACCTCAGAGATATAGCGTTGGCTGTTCCGCGTACCCGCAATGCGTACTAGAGGGGTCTTTTTTGTGAAATCCATTGCCACCCCAAAACATGAGACTGAATGCATGACCAGTGCGGCGATGCATAAAGCAACAGCTCAGAAGCCTCTTACCACGGTGTCTTCAAATTCTAATCCAACCATGGTGATGCTGCAAGCGGAAGCGGGATTCTTGTGAGTAAACACAATGTCGTTCCATTTCATTGCCGATGTTCGCCTTTCATCACGTCATTAGGGGTGCAAACGCCTGTGGTTACCAGTAAATGGTAAACAAAGCAATTAACGCCTTGAAGACATTCCGCTCAGCATACTGCATCAAATAGTACGAACAGGGAACAAATGATGCGTAACGGACTGGATCTGTTGTGAAATGATTCGTGATGAGGCTGTGCAATACCTTAATGCACACGATTCGCTTGTCATCACGGCAGTGGTGCAACGATATGAGTGCAATCTGTCCCGTTGGTCCATCGTTTTCTCCTGCATCCAGCGATTTATGATCAACATCACAGTTGCTTGGTTTCGTTCAACATATTCGCCGAATTTTTTCTAGGATGATCCACATTCCCTATAGGATAATATTCTTCATCGGTCGAAATCAGAAACTTTGTCAATGAACCTTTTTATGTCTTCTACGGCGCAAAATTACACAGCTTACTCAAAAAAACGAATGAAAAAATAATTGCTGTACTTCAAATAACCAATCTATTTTCTCATGTATAGCGCTTACGGGAGGCGCTACGTTTTTCGGTGATGTGCGTCTGCTCTACAATGCTAATGATTTGCATATTTCATCATAGCCAATGCATTATGTAAATTTCATAGGGTTCTTATGCTTCCTTCAAGGAGTTGCATTTTGTGTTATATATATACACTCATGTCCGTAAATTAAGGATAATTCAGAATCACACAGAAATTGAACTCTAAAATAAAAATTTCACCTGCAGAATTATCACACACATCCTGAAGAAGAATATGCAAATTACAGGAAACCACCAGATGGCGCGGATAGTACGTCACAATGACGAGAGTGTAAGAGAGGTGTATATAAGGAATAGTGGCAAAGAAGTAAAATTGTTCACAAGCGCTTTAAAAGCCTTTCAGTGCAATAACCGCATAGTTATAGCACAGAGGAAGCATTTGGATGATTTTTTACGTGATAGAATTATCGGACGACTGGAATGTGGACGTACCCAGCTGAAAGTATCCGAGAAACTTGGAATCGCACAAAATGTCATCTCAGGCTTTGGCAAGGATTTCAAGATGATGGTAATGTGAGTAGATGTTACAGCACAGATCGCCCCCGCGTTACAAAGCCGAATGAGGACCAGTATTTGGCAGTTACTGCCAAAAGAAACAGACGGAGCACAGCATCAGACCTATTTCGTCAGCTTCTTCAGCTACCGGTACGACAGTTTCAAGTCAGACAGGGTACAGACGCTTAGGGAATATTGGTCTATATGCTAGTAGGCCTGTCAGATAAGTTCCCCTTAATTCAACTCACTGTTGCCTGTGATTAACCTGGAGTAGTGAACATGCATTGTGACACCACAACAGTGGTCTTGTGTGATGTTTTCCGACGAGTCCAGGTTTAAGTTTGCAGTCTGATTCTCGCCGGACTTTCATATGGAGAGTGTCAGGTACTCCTTACCACCAAAAGAGCACCATTGAACGACACCGTTACGGTGGTGCAGGATGGCTCGTTTGGGGAGGAATTTTTCTTGGTTCCAGAAATGACCTGCATGTTCAGAGTGTAACGATGACAGGCCACATCTATCGGGATTTCATTCTGGAACAACATGTACGTTTGTTTTGAGGCGCCATGGGTGCTGAATTTCTGTTTATGGATGACAACGCGCGTCCTCACCGTGAAAACATTGTAGACGAATGCCTTCAATCGAAGGATATCACGTGTATGGATTGGCCAGCATACTCACCGGACTTGAATCCAATAGAGCATGTGTGGGATATGCTTGGTTGACGAATTGTAGCCCGTCAACCCTCTTCCACCTGTCTACCGGCACTTAGGAGGGCATTGCTTGATGAGTGGTGTAATATTCCCCAAGATCTGATTGGTAATTTGATATTCAACATGCGTAGGCGTTGTAAGGCCTGTATTGCATCGTCCTACAGACATACTCCGTATAAACCACCATACTAACCATGTTATACTGTTTTTTGTAAATAGGTTCTTTTTTGAAATTTGCTCCAGGGAGTAAAAATCGCAATTTTATTAATTATGTCAAACATATATCATCTTTTTTGCTCTTTACCTTTTGTTTAATAAATAGACTTTACAAATATGTCAAATTTGTTTTGCTTCTGTCTCTTTCTTTGTCTGAACTTCATTATCCTTAATTTATGGACATGAGTGTATATATATATACATATATATATAATCAAAATGTCTCTACAAGAGAGTGATGAATTAACATGATTAATACTTAAAAGAATATCAATTGCTAGATAACCAGACAACAGAATTTAAAAGAAGATATGAAAATGTAAATAACATAGTAAAATATAAAAGAATGGATGCTACAGTATTATCAACATTGTTGACTTAGGACAGTTTGTATACAAAAAAATTCTCTTAAAAAATTTCTCTGTATAAAAGGGGGTTGAACATGTTTTTTGGCCAGCCAACCTTCCCCCTTTCTGTTAATAATACCGAGCAAAAACCAAATAGAAATAATGGATAGGAAATTGAAATCCATTATAAGAAAAACATAATTTACCTAAAAATTGCATACAGAAATGCAGAGCCCGCGCTAAATCTGAGAACAATAAACACGTTATTGCCAGATTCTGGAACCAAATAAAATTTCAAAACAAAGCAATGGCTGAAAAATAGCACTTTGCAAAATATGAAAATTATAGAAATAATAAAATAACAATTGTAAACATACTACAATTATATTAGAGACTCTAATATGATTTAAAAGTTATAATAAATTTTTAAAAAAGTAAGTTTATCTAAAACTAGAAATCGGGGTATATATATATATATATATATAAATAAAATGGCTATAAACCTAAGATAACTAGTCAAGATAGTAAGAAGTATTAGCTACAAAAGTACTATAGCAAAATCCTGGCCGTATGAACCAGAATAGCAGGTTTAAAAAAGGTTTTGCAGGTAGCCAACCTTTAGCTTGTATTTGCCAATACTCTGGGCCATAGGGAAAGTAAGGACTATCAAGAAAAGTTTAACTATTGCAAATAAACCCACAATCTATTAATATAAAAAGGTAAAATTTTAGCCTATAATAATTACTAGCAAATATAAAAATTAATGCTATAAACAATTAGATGAAAAAACTTACTACGTGAGTGCAGCAATAAACATTATTCCAGCGCGATAGAAAGAAGTATATCAGGAACGTTTAAAATTCGTAAATTATGATAAAATAATATATATATATATATTTATATATTCATATTTATATATTTAAAAACTCTAAATATATTGTTTTAAAATTTATAGAAAAAATGTACAACCCAGGAATAAAAAATTCATTTAAATAGAGCATATTATTATTGATTTATTTAATATGTGGCACCATCTATCGATTATCTATACAACTAATTAAAATGCTATTGTTATTACATACTGTCATATCCCTGAGAACTAATAGAAATATAAGTGTAAAAAAATTATCAAGGAATCCATGTGCAAAAGAATGTTTAATAAAGTTATTAAAATTTAAATATATATTAGATTTACCAATAACTATAATACAAAACTACGATAAATATAATTAAAAATTATTTTCTATACATGGATATGGATAAATTCGAATTCCAGTATGGCACTTTAGGAATGTTGAAATTAAATTTTTTTTTATTATGAATAATACTATGTAATTTATAATTCTTAACATACAATGATACATCCAAGTTATTCGTTTTAACTGGATTGCAATAAATTTTAAATGGGTTTAAGTAATCGGGATAAAAACTAATGTTGGAGTTATCATTATAACTTTACCAAAAATAATTAGATCATTTATTTATCTAAAAATGTAATAATGATTAATAATAATATATTTATATTCGTAAAAGTGTAAATATAAATTAGCCAATCTATTGTTAGCAGTGCCACCTTGAGGCAAACCTTAATTTTTTTTTATGCAAATAATCATTAAAATTAATGTAGTTTTCTTTTAAGACTAAATCTGTGAGAGTTTCTTTGTAAATAATTAATAAGGTTATAATTACTCTGATTTTTTAAAATTGTCTTTATATCATGATATCAATGAAATTGAAAATATCTTCAAAATCATACTTATGAACTGAATATATATATATATATATATATATATATATATATATATATATGTGTGTGTGTGTGTGTGTGTGTGTCTGTGTGTGTATGTGTATTGACTCCCTCAAGCCATTTTTTTAAAATTGACTCCCTTAAATTATTTTCTAATTATTTGATACGAGACTAATATGATAATCTAATCTTAATTCTAATTTAATTGCTTGAGCGCATTTACAACAAATTACGAATGATGTTAGAAAGGAGTCGTACGACCTTCCCCGACTGTATAAGAACTCAGCGCGCTGAGTGCTCTCTCTCTTTGTTTTTGTCTGCTCGATAACAACATGTATTCATCGCTGCTGCTTGTTGCTTCTGCTATGTATTTGTGCCTGTCTATTATTTATTTTTTCCAAATGTTCTGGAATTTTATATGTCTACGGCTATGAATAAAAGAGAATTAAAACCAAAGAAGCAGTTATTTGTGTATCAAGAAATCCCCAACGACAAATATCCCTACAAATAAACAACGAAATTTGGCCTCCATTATATATATATATATTATATATATATATAGTAACATAAAATGAAAGAAATACATGGCATAATAAAATTGATAATACAAAATAATATCACTAACAAAGCTAGAAGATTCAAACCAGATTTAAAGAACACACTTTAAAAATAATGGAAGAGTCTATTATAGAAGAATTAACTAAGCGTATGTATAACATGGAACAGAATTAGAACTTTAAAATGTAAGAAGCCAAAAGAGTCAATAGACTAAAATGAAGACCTGTTATGATTTCTAAAGCTGTTGCTGAATTAGGACCAGCAAAATTAGGGTTAAATATATTTTATGGATCTACCTTCCCCTGTTCAGCAGAAATTTTATACATAACAGGAAAACATACCAATATTGAAAAGTTAGGCCTAAAACCAACCACGTATAATTTGCAACAAAAGAAAAATAAAATAAAAATAATAGAAAATATGAAAGGAAATGAATCCTAACAAAATACAAATAAAAATAATTTTGAAAAGGAATAATGAAGCAAAAACTTACATGAAAAAATGCAGATAACCGGAGAGCGGGAAAAACTGTACGTATGAGAACAATACGCTAAATGATCGTCAACGACATCCCGTTCCAAAATATCAATGGCGAATAAAAATAATGAAGATCCAACATATTCAAACGAAATTAAAATTGTATAAGATAAAATTTATAAAATATCCAAGTGCAACCTCAGACTTAGGACCGATAAGTGGGTTAAACTAGTTTGATGGTGCCAACCTTCCCCCTATTGCAACTTGGTAAACTAATCTGAAAATATCCAAATTCTCAAAAATTTTAAAAACTTTTCCTTTTAAAATTTATATATATATATATATATATTTCTTTTTTCAATACCTAAAAAATTAAACTATTCGCCATTGCATTCTGAAAGATATAACATAAAAATGTTAAAATGCTAAGACAACTAAGTGCA
Source organism: Trichonephila clavata (assembly GCA_019973975.1). Taxonomy (NCBI): domain Eukaryota; kingdom Metazoa; phylum Arthropoda; class Arachnida; order Araneae; family Nephilidae; genus Trichonephila; species Trichonephila clavata. The sequence goes on along the minus strand of BMAO01028983.1, from coordinate 16,690 downwards.
TAATAAAACAACCATAAAACATCAAAGATTATGCACCGATTTTTGAAATGGTGGTAAAGAATGAAAAAACCTCAAAAGTTTGAAAATTCAAATCAAGAATGTAGTATATTCAAAAATTGAATACCTAACAACACCAAAACAGATTACATAAATCATCAAAAACTCACCCCAAATCATAATTTTATCTTATACATATATATATATATATATATATGTATATAGATATTTGAATTTGATCATATTGTCAATGAACCTTGTTTGATTTATCGTTATATGTATGATCTTATGTGTGTGTGTGTGTGGTTTCAGTAAGTTTAGTAAAGATCTTATAGTTTAGTAAAAATAGTGAATTCAAACCAAATTTTACTGTCTACCCTGACTATCTCAACATTCTTAAAATTAACTTTAACTCTAATATGGTTGAATTTTTGGATTTAGTCTTGCATCTTATTAACAATAATGTAGTTTGCAATATTTTTGGCAAAAAAAGATCCTTTTAGATTCAATGTAGTCAAAATTCCTGTATGGAACAGTACTTTGCATTTATCAATTTATTAAAATATTATTTTGAATTTTTTTACTTTGAAATGATTACTTAACTACCCACAAAATAGATAAATTTAATAATATCAAGACATTCTTCCAATGCTGCTTAGATCCTTTTAACTTCTTAAGAACTTATATTCATCACAAATACATTAATCGCCTAGCTACTTCTGATTGCAAAACCATCACACAGCAATAGGATCTCAAAGCCCGCATGTTAAAGGTCTTGCTGTGAAAATTATATTATAACACTCTTCTCACATCTTACATTTTTCCACACACATCTTGAACATTTTACACATTTAAAAATTCCTACATTTAGACAACCAATCAAATTATAACCTACCAAGTTTGATTGTCATCTCTCTTGTTATTTACCTTTTGCTGGTTTAAAAGATGTGATTATTCATAACCTAGATTTTTAACTCAATGAATAATGGATTTCTATTAATATCTTGGCTCTCTTGCAAAAATCTCTACGAATAGAATTTTTGTAAGATTGTTTTTTTTTTGAAGAATCATTTTCCAAGGTACTCGTTTTAATAATTTACTGCTTTAATATTTTAGGAGAATTTGTTGCAGATTAGTATTTGGCTGTTTTCTCATATTTTCTTTGAATATATATATATTAAATGCTTTCTGCAATGTGTTTTCGCTATATACAATTTTCTCAGAAAAATAATGTGAAAATGTATTAATCAATCTCTGTATTTCTAATTTAATGTTTGATTTCATACAGCAACTCTAGGTTTTATAAAGTAATAAAAGTTTCAAAATTCAGTTACTTTCAGTTACTTACTTCAGTTGAGTCACACCTTCAATTTTTCATTTTATTATAAGCTTTAATATAACTAAAACTAATTTCCTTAATTTTATTTAAACTATAAATACAAATAAATAAGCAATTAATAAGTTCTTGCATTTTATTTAGAGAATTAAATACATTAAAGTTTATCTTTTTATGTATTTTTATTCTTATTTAATTTGTTTTTACTATTTGTATTAAATATGAAATATAATTTTGGTTGTTCTGTTTTTTTAATACATGAGGAATGAAGATAAATCCATGTCGTGGTTGTTAAGAAAATCTGCTTGAGTTTTTTTCTTAAGTGTATCAAATCGTTAAGGAATATTTAATTTCTACGTATAGAAACATAATAAATGGAAGTTCAATGTATTTTTCTATAAAAGTTAAAAATCGTAAGTTCTATTAAATATATTTCATACTCATAGCATTACATTATCTAATTTCTTTCCACTTGAAAATGGGTGGTTACACCAGTCTCAACCAGATTCAGTCGCTTAGTTTTATCTTTCACTGAGTACATCAAACGAAAGAGAGAAGATGACACAAAAGGAAAGTAATTACGATACATTCCGTGTTGCTTGTGTTTGAAGAAGGGAGCTTCTTTTTCGATAGTTTCAGGAAACTCGAGCACGCTTTGAATGGAGATAGAAAGGCAGGAAAAAAACTGCATACAACGAAAAGAAGAAAAAATGACATAGAAAGTATGTGTGAAGTTGTTCACTGACGAAAGAGTGAAAAACGATTTTAGAAAATTAAATTTCTCCTTCGTTAGGTCTTAAAACATACTCACATCTCTTCTTGTAAAATATTCCAGCACCCAAAGAGATTTGAAGTCTAGGGAGCGTGATATTAAAATCTAATATTCCATGAAACGTTAAGAAAGTAGCATTTCTATAAGATGTTTGTATACTTTGAAACTTACGAATCGACATTAAAGTTTCCGTTATAAGAAAGAACATGAGATGTTTCAGATTCTAAATATTTAATGACTTTACGGAATTTACGAGCTTAAAATGAAACTTTTTCAGCTTACAAGTACTTTGAAGTTAGGCATTCAAATTAAAGATGAATAAAATCTTATATGAAATTATATTTTGTCAACAGCTTAGTTTATTATTAAAATGCCAAATGGAGTTGCATGCAAGGGATTAGTGAGTATAATTTTACATTTGGACAAATTTTAAAAAAATCCATAGGAAAATTTTTTAAATACATTAAATAATCCATTTTAGTGTAAGTTTATAAGTAACGAAGTATCTTTATTACTACAAATTAATACGTTTTTTTTGTCTAATATTTGGTATAAATATATAAATTATTACATTTAAATCTTTTTTTGTATATGTAAAAGAAAAAAAAAGATATGGATTAAAACAAATTTTATACAGCAGCATAGCCATATCTACGGACATTTAACTATCCTAGAGCGTACATTATTTTTTAATGTCAAGCAACACCACGTTTATAGCAAATCAATCAGCAAATTCTTTATGATCGTTACTTAAAACTGCAAGAAAGATAAACTTTTGCTTTGAAAGGAACTCATTTTAAGTAAATATATAAAGAAGAACTCTACATGCACTTTTAAACCATGTGTATTTTTCGTTACTTCGAAATACATTTTTGAAACTTATTTTTTGGAAAAAAAACTATAAGTAATAATTTGATTAATGTAATGTCTTGATTTTGCTTGCCTTCGATCATCATTTAAAAAAAAAGTTAAACAGAAAAAAATGCATTTAAAACTGATGATAAATGAGTGAGTATTTACTTACGGTATACTATAAAGAAACGGCTGTAGGTCCTGTATTCCTTAACCATGGTTGCATCTCGAGGACGATACTTAATTAAGCACCTCCTCTCTTAACTTCCATATCATAACAAGAGGAGGATTTTGTGCCACGGCAGATTTAACTTGCATCATCCCCCCTGCACGACATATCATAACTGGCAATAGTCTCGAATGCAGGATACCCCTATCACGAGGCCATAAACAAGACCTATAGACTACCACGGTCCATATGATACCTAAATTTGCTAGAAGACTGAACAAACCGGGATCCAAAGATTTTCACTATAAGTATATTAAGTAATTAGTTTGTGGTTACTTCATGGATTTTAAAATTAGCACATTCACATTGCAATACAACACATGTTCAGCGCTCCAAACCAATTCTGCTGTTTCAAAATTTAGCTTAGTCTACAGGTTTATTTTGATCAATAAAGGTGTTTTTTATACGTGTACATTTTAAGTATAGAATAAATAGCGCGGCAGATAAATGGAGTTATAAAGTGTTCAATTGCTGTATTTAATTAAAAAGAGTAAATCAATTCTTTCTCATCAAGCAACACATTTAATGAGTGGCTGTTAAAGCAAGATATAATCAGTAACATCTTTAATAATTCTTTATTTGAAATGGAATACCGTAAGTAAACATTCTGCAGGATACCAAGTTCAAATTGGCATACTGTTAAAGGTCGGCATGTTATGATTAATTACGATATAAGAACAAAAGTACATTCAGATAGTTTTAGTTGTAGAACATTTGACATTTTTACTGTCAAATATTTTAGAAAGCAATTTCAAATGGGTAATACTTCACATTTTTGTGTATTTTAAATTTATGATACATCTAGATTTTTGCCATTATAAAGCCAAAAGGATTGAGTTAGTGAGTGTTCGTATTTATGGCACAAGAGTAACCTTCATATAAACTACTGATACAGTCAATAAAAATTAACGAAATCTTCAATCATTTAATTTAGTAAAAAAATTATTTTGTCTCTTATTTATTGTATTAGGATTTCAAAACATAATATTTTCAATAATATTAGTGAAACATTTAAATTTTGTAAAAATTTAAAAAATACTTTTTTTTCTTAATTTCAAGGCTTTTTATACTTAAACTAAGTCATTTAGTACGAACTTACGTCCGTGTTTCAAAGTTACAGTTATGTAGGATGTGGAGCAACAAAGGTTTTTTTGCAGGCTTGAATTCCACACGCACTCTGAAGTTATCGGAAGAAGTGGCGTCATCGTGCATATTTTAATTATTTATTTTTTTATAATAATGATGTTTAAAAACAAATGCCTTGTCGTGAATGGCAACAATTTTTGTTTGTGTTCAGAAAATAAAAAAAGAAAAGAACGAGAAAATAGCGTTGTTGTTTTAAATGTCTACATAATTTATGTTTAAATGTTTACTTAATTTAATCGGCTCTTCTCCCCTGTTCGACTTTTAAAACAAATGCCATAGTACATGCATGTAACAAACTTTGAAAACAAAAAAAAAAATGTTTCAATGATTATTTATTTTATCTTTTTTTCTATTTAAAAGAGTTATAAATCACTAAACTTTAAGCAAATCTTTTAAATATTGTTGAATTGAAGCTAAACCGTCAATGGCAAATTACCCAGAATTTCAGTCTAGGCTTAAACGGAAAACAAGTTGTATTAACCTCTTAAATTTATTTACGAAACATTTTTATATTCATAAAATTTTAACAAATTGCTACTAAGCAATTCTTAAAGAAAACGACAAAATTTTGTAAAATAAACACTGAAGTCTGCAAAACTTTTTCCGTAACGAAGTTTCAGTAATTCGATAAAGATTTCCTGTAACTCATTAGATAAATCTCGCCAAAACTCCTTCTCTAAACACTGATTTTGTTAAAGTCTGCATTTTCTCTCCTCTGAAGAGAGATATTTGTTCTACGTAATGCAAGAAAATTTATTTTGCTTTAGTTTCAAAATGACTTAGTTATAACCTGTTGACGCCAAATTGCAAGTAGAAAGAAAACAATCTTTTAATCCTCATGCGTAAACTTAGATCACTTTTCCTATTCATTTATTTTATTTTATTTTATTTTTGAAAAGGAGATATTAACATCTCTGGCATTTTAATACTTTGTGGAATTTCGTTACTTTTGAAATTTGAAAAAAAAAATATTGAATAACTTTATGAGACGCATTCCAGTAGTTTATCAAAATATGATGTTACTAATGATTTGAAATCAATTTACAATATTAGAGTTTACCCGTTAAAAAATTCTTTTTTTTTCTACATCAGAATACCCTAAAAACTGATTGAAAAGGAAGTATGTCTTAAGGTAGCCTAAGGCGGGGGGAATGAAAATGTAATAAAAAACATAAATAAATGCGTACACGTTTTTTTTTTTTATGTAATTCAAATAATTTTATAAAAATTAATGTCAACACAGAGCTACCTCAATAACTGTATATATACATACATATTTTGAATTGCTTTTAATAAGCTGTAATCAAGAGGCTGCATTACACACACTTCCACACATACATATGTATTTATAAATATACTGTTCAAAAGATACTGTTCAAAAGATTAGGGGAGTAAGAGAAATGTTGAAGAACACTCCGTTAGGCACTCGTGTATAAAAATGAAATGGAGAGTGCGCATGCATTAAATTGAAATACAAAAAAAGAAGACGTTAATATCTGCATGGAAGTTTTAATTCTTTGAAACGTTAGAAAAAACATGAAAAGATGTTTCACGGTGATTACTCTGTTTATATGTAATTATTATGCATTAACGCCCCTTAACATGGTCAATTATTTACTCAAAATGTTTAAAAAATATACACATTTATTTATTGTTTATAATTAAACACTATACTGATAGCATGATAAAACTGATAAATTTTATTAAAATTTTAAATTTTTACAGCTTTTTCATTTTACAATTGTTTGCTTTTGTAAACACACTCTCTACATACTATAAAATAAAAATCTTATAATTTTTTTTTTATTTTAGAACTTTTTGAAATGATTGTGGACTTTGTGTTTGCGTGATCTTCTTAAGAACAATTCAAGCGATCATGTATCATTTTTCAATCTGTATCCAAATTTAATTCCTCCTTTCAAAAAAATTTTTCTTTCAGTTATTCGTAACATTAAAAGTCGTCTGTTCGAATGTTAAAGCATTGCAACTATTAGAACACACATTTTAAGTATCGAAGCTACTGCCTTCACCCACATCTTCTGCATTTTCTTCACAACAAAAAAAATGCCAGATGAAAAGCATTTCAGTACCATAAGCAAACTACATCATATTTTTAAAACACTAGCACTAAATAATATCAGCATAAGAATTTAAACATACGCGCAAATCAAAGAAAAGAGGAAAATATTAGTGACCCCACAGCGTACAGGTAAACCCGTTAAGGTATTAAAGCAAAGGAATCGGGGCTATTTAAAAACCTTCTTTTTCTTCAGCTTTAGAAACATTGATTTAGTTTTCTTAAGAAATTTAATCTTACAAATCAATTTTAATTTAAAATTTAATTCTTTTTTTTGTTTTAAGGTATACATAGTACTTTGTTGTGAATCATTTGAGTGCATTTGTAAAAAAGACACACATTTTACATGGTATAAAAATATATGTTTCATTTTCAAGAATAAATAAATAAATATTGAGATAAATTATATTACATCCTAATACATTATAAATTCTTCTGTTTAAATAAACATACATTTTTTTTTTCATTTCTTGTAGAATAAGTCTAAATAATAGTTTATAAATCGATGCATGAATCGTTTATTATTAAAACTTCTCCATTATTTAAGGCATACTTAATTATAGAGTAATTGCTTTTGACAAAATATAGGTAAGTACAATTTTAGTTATAGAAATATGAATCTAAATGCCCAAATATATCCTAAAATTGAATTATAATGATTACTTTGAGAAATCTATGTAATCTTGCTAGAATTTCGCCTTTGTGAAATATGTAGAAAAAGGAATAATTGCTGAATTAATAATCCTTCATTACAAAATCAATAGCCTAAAAAAACAAATAATTCACCGTGGTTTCTAGAATAAATACTAAGGATGAACTGCATTTAATAACTAGAGTTGCTTCAAAAGCTTAATAAAATGACAAATTGATTCGTATACTTCAGAGAGAAACCAGAAGAAAAAACATTTTGAATGCAGCAAGAAAAAAAAATATCATTTTTGTCGTGTAAATATAAAAGGTAATGCTTTGATGTTTTAAATAACCAGTCGAATACGTTGTGGACTATTTAATGCTTATTTCTTCCATTTTAATAAAGCTATAAAGAACAGTAGAAATAACCTATACACAGTTTAAATTGTAAACTACCTCCATCTTTCTGTCTAAAGCAAGATAAAAATTATTTATATATGCATTATCGTAACCATAATTTTAGTTTATCATTGTATGGAAATTCATGAATTACAATTTTTTTGTATTTATATTAACTGTAGTTTCAGATAAATAAATGTTTTTAAGGTTTGCGATTGTTTAAAGTTAATATATATATATAATATTTTTTAGCACTGCGTGTTACTTAAATAAGTTAAATATTTTAACACCCATAAAATTTTGCAAGCTAATGATCAATACAATATCAAAAGATTTTGAAAAGGAAATTAGGCATTTTTCTAGTATATTATTTGGTGTTTTAAATCATGCATTCATAGTTTTGCAAATAAACTCTATGCAAATAGAGTAAAATTATGACGAAAAAAGTGTTTTTCGTTCCCTTGCCAATTTTTGATATATATCCAAAAAATCCAATACCTACAAGTACCGCCTATTTCCACAGAATCGATGACATTCAGATAAGATGATGCATAAATCTTCTTTAAAGTTTAAGAGTTTACACATATATGTGCTTATAAGATATTTCATCATATATCTATCCCCAAATTATCACCCGATTTAGAATTTACAGATATAGCAGCAAGGTCACGAGCAAGCTGATGTCCTGTTTTCCGCTTCTGTTGTTGTGCGCTTCAGGCCAAGTAGCGAACTTGTGTAGATGTTGATGATCCGTGGTGGCCTTGACATACCTTTCTGATGACAATACTGCTTGTTTGGAATTGATTCCACAGCCGAGAGACCTCTTTCGGGCCACTTATAACCATTAAGCCACCTCTGCTTCAGTCTGGCCAACTTCCAGCCTGACAACCGGCTCTCCATCTCATGAAATCATTTAAACGATTATGAGAAGCCATTGTAACTGCAAACAGGCTAATTAGTTTGTCTTAATGCTAGATTCACAAAACTGCAGGCAAAATCTCATATTTGCTTAAGTGGTCTGAATCCAGTGCTTCTTCCTCAATTTCTCGACAGCCCAAGGTGGGTCTTAGCCTTCTCTAAAAGCCTTTTCTAGGCCTACCTTCTTCCTGCTTTTGTTTTCCAATTCTTAGTTTTCCAAACTAGAAGATCTTTTCCTTGGTCATCAATCCCTCTAAGATTTGGCCTGCCCTTTCTTCGTGTGCGAATTGGTTGGACATTGAAGACTTACAATATCAATCCAGTAATTCTGCAAAAACTAAATCTAAACATCTTTTCCTAAACTGAAGGTTGATATTGTACTACCCGTTCTGCAAAAAATGTAAAACACAAATTACGAGTATATTCATTTTTTGGAGGCAATTCAAGGTTATGTCGAAACATGTTTGTGACCTTAATTTTGGAGATGAGTGATCAAAATATAATTAATTTTACAATGTGTAAATAGGTTCTGAAGAAAGTAGAAAGTTGTTTTAAAAAAAAGAATAATTGTTCATGAATGAATTTTTATTGCATGGGTGTTAAAACAGCTTAAGAATAAACGCAGTTCTATGAAAGATTGAAAAAGAAGTTTTAAAAAAAAATCAAGAATATGTCCATGTTTTTATATTTAAAAATCTGAAAATTGACAAAATCTTCAAAAAAATGGAGCATTTTGTTAATAAATGGATGGACGTCCGTTATTGTTTCCAGTAAGCGAGATAGAGTTATATTATACTGAGGCATTAAATCTTTCTTGCATGTTGTTATATGCTCCGATGGGAAAAATAATTTTAGACGACGGTTGTATTCAAATAACGTTGTAGGACTTTCTGTGTCTTATAAAATTTCCTATTTAAGAATAATGCTGAATTATATATTTCATTTTTGACCCACATCATAAATTTCCTTTCAAGCATGTTCAATGAGTAATTATATTTTCAATCTTCAAAACAATGTAAGTCATATAGTATTAACACAGGAATCGTGATATATATATATATATATATATATATAATATGTAATAAAAATAATTTCCATATCTTACAGTATTTTTGGACATCAGTTGCAAGAGGAAATTCATCCTTTTTAGTTCCTAGCACTGAATTTCTGGAACGCTTACAAAATTATTAATATCCCTACATACATCTGACATGTATTCTGAATTAAAGGATTGAATTAAGGATTTTTAATTTTTTTAGTGTTGCCTACTTAATACTTTTATAGAGTATATTCTATAACACATAAAAACACAATTATTTATTTTGACAATACCATTCCTAATACACTCATTTTAAAATCATTCTCAAAATATTTCTTAAAACATATTCGAATACTTAAGAGAAAAATGAGATATCGAATTGCTGTTAATGGTATTTGTTTCGTTTGCTTGCTATAAAATATAACATTTTCCTGTTCAATAAAATTTTTATAATTGATGAAAAATATTACTTATTTAGTAATTTATAGAGTAATATAATGATAATTAAGTACGTGTAGGTATGTATAGATATGTTTTTCAGTATCGTATTTAGTACTAAATAATCAATAGATTATTCTTTTTCTTACTGAAATCGTAGTAACATATTAGTTCCACAACTTTTTGATAAATATTTGATAAATTACTCAGAGTGCAATTATTTAATTAAGGCATGTTAGCTTTTCTATCTCCCCTTTTAACAGTATAAAAGAAATACTTCAGTTATCAGAAAAAATAATTTTGAGCCTTACATACTATTTATAGAATATTTATGGAAAGAAATATTTTATAAGAAATAATTTATAATAAGAAATATTTCTAAAGTTATAAGTCATCTATATTGCGTTCTTATAATACATGTAATGGCAGTAAAATAAACACAATGCAATTTTTATTTTAATGGTAAATTATTTTTAAAACGAAGTAGATTACTCAAATTTTAAAAGTGTCTGAACCTTATTTCTCACGAAAAGGTCAATTGAATTTTTTTTTTGTTGCTGGAAGCAGTTTAATTGAAATTTTATCATGTTATAAAAAATAAAATTAAAATGTTATTTTTTTTCCTAAAATGCAAAGACTAGAACACAAAAGTTCCATTAAATATTTTAGAGAAAAAAGCCAAGAAAAGTTTTTTCAAGAAGCAACTCATTAAGAATCTGCTATTAATCAAAGAAAATACAAAAATAAAATAAATATAAAATTAAATGCTGCAAAATAGGCTCTTTTGAATACAAAAGTATCAGTTTAAAATTAATAGAAGGCTAAGCTTCATTAAGTAGATAAATATAGCTTATTGTTATATTTAATTTTATTTTTAAGATGATAAAACTAAATGATAGGTATATAAAACTAAATTCTTATACTTCGAGAAGAAAATTTTGTTAAAAATTGTAGCATCTATAGAGAAGATTATATCATATAAAAACAATAATATATTAATGTAGTAGGAGTATTTATATAAATTACTCTTATGAGTGCGTGATTATCTCTACGAAAATATATAATGTTTCAATTTTTTTTCTATTGCCCAACAGTACTTAAATTAATATTTATATTTTTGATATGGGAATCATTAAAAAATGCGATGGTAAGATCTTCATGCATCTGGTAATTTAATTCATAGTTATTATTGAGTTGAAATAATTTATAAAATAGGCATACACACATACAGTTTGTGTAAGCAAATTCGTTCGTAATTCAGGAAAATATATTTTTTAAAATAAGAAATTATGATACATTTAGATTTAATAAAGATGAAGAGATAACCAAAATACTAAAAATAAACAATAAATGAAACTAGGTAAATTATTTAATTTAGAAATTAATAAATGTGTCAATACGAATTTATATTCAGAAAGTAAATATATAAGCATACCATTTTATTTTACATTTCTTAATTCATTTAAATAAGTAAATCTAAGTAAAAAAAAGTGCATAATTTGGGAACATATCTTTACGTGTAACTGCTCTTGTCCAAAAATGCCTTCTAACAGTCAGGTATGAAAAGAATGTTGTCGCTACGAAAAACCGTTCATGTTGTTCTTCAATTATTTTTGTTAATGATATGTGTTTTTTTTTTTTGTATAACCTAACTTTAAACAAATTTTTTTTTAATTCTAAACGGATTTTATTGAATCCAACCCCAATTTTACTAGTTTTAGTATAATCTCTTTATTTATTGTTTAATATAATCTATTTAGTTATTCTTTATTATAATCTATTTATGTATTCTTTAGTATAATCTCTTTACTACAGTATAACCTCTTCATTGATTCTTTAGTAATATTTTTATCAGAATATAAATTATTTTGTGTGTGTGTGTGTGTGAAATATGTATTCATCCCTAACTATATACAAAAACACCCATTATTATTTTTCTAAAATTTTTTTATGTTCTTTTATAATTATTACTGCTACCACACACGCTGTGAGAAAAATGATCTTATGCATTTATGTATTTATATATAGTCGGATCTCTATGTAACGAATTCATTAAATCCCGAAAAAAATTCGTTGTACTTGAAATTGGTTATACATTGATTCTTCTTTCAATGTATTCTATACATAAACCACATAAAACAAACTTTAAATTGATAAACACTATATAATAAAAAAGTAATTATCCACACATTTTTGTAAATGAATATATTCTTATATATATATATATATATATTACCCTTCGAAAAAATAAGAAAGAAAAACTGTGAGGAAAACAAGAAAAAAGAATATGGAGGATTACACCGTATTTTTAACATTAAAAAATAAATTTATTTTAAAATAATGAATATATTTTAAGGATATTTTCTAATTTAAAGTATACAAGTAATTTAAACTTCCATTATTTTAAAAGTAGAATTTCTAAACATACATTATCACATGTGTTCTTAAATTTAATTACTCATAAAATCTGTAAATTTGTTTCAGTATTTTTTTTTAAATGCTTTGTTTCATAATACGTCTCACATCTTTGCAATACACCAAAAATCCCTACCAACGTATTTGTCCGTGTCTTTTCTTAGATTTTTCTAGCCACCCATTTCTATCTTGAAATTGGTGATATTCCAAAGTATTTACAAATTAAATAGCTTCCTTTATCACAAACATTCTAGAGATAGGAATATTTTTATCTCGCATTGTCTGTGTCTACTTCAAAACTGCCTCGTCGATAACTTCATAGACTAATAAAGAAGAATTCATTTAATTATAATTTTGCAGCTTGTCTCGATTTTTTATAATAGTTCATAAGCTGTTTGGAGGAATATAAATTTATAAAGCATTTTTTTTCTAGACGCCATTATCCACTTCCTGAAGAATTAAATTGTTTTATGCTCAGGCACTTACATTTTCGCATTGTCGAATGACAAGAAACAAAGTTACAAGTACGACTGATCAGCACTACAAATGAAATGAGACTAATTCTAGATCATGTGGATACGAGATAATTCCACTGAGGGTGAACAATCAAAAATGTTTCTCGTTTCGTGGACAATGGGAGCTAAGGGTTGAACTTCTTGGATGAAAAACACATAATTATGTTTTTCTAGGCGAGATAGGCCCCTAATAAAACCAGTTCAAGATTTATGAACACTATGAAATGTGTTAAGAGAGAATAACTTGAAATGTCCAGGAATATACTTTAAAATTAGGAGGGGGGAGGAGGGAAATTGAATCACAAGAAAAAAAGCTCGTTATATAGAAAATGCTCTTCCATGTAGGGTGGTTATTTTATGAAGAACTTTGAGATATGTTCTTTGTTCCAGGAAAAAGTTCACTATGTAGAGGTTTGACTGTATATATATATATATATATTAAGATAATCTATTGAAACAAATTTATTGATCCTTAATAACACAAAGTTAAAAGTGCATTTTGCTTATCCATATTGTTCAAATTCTAAGCAAAAATGAAATGGATATAAATATATTATTAAAATATGCTTTAATTTCAACGATTACTGCAGGTGCAAGTAAAATGTCAAGTTATTGTTTAAATAGCATTTGAAAAATGAAGTATTTAAAATTTAAAAATGTAGCAGAAAAATATCTTTATCATTCTGATAAAGTATGCCAGTCTGTATGAGTGTTAATGATAATGTAGAGAAAAATATTTATACTTTAAGGTGTTTCACTTATAACCGGTAAAAAAACTCTATTTTCGAGTAAAATATGTAATTTAGAGTAATTATAATTGTAATATAATTCAAAATATTCCGCAGTACATCATTTTCCACATACAATACTCGTATTGAAAGCCATCAATGCTTGATTTAGTAAGAAAAGATGAAACCAAGGGTATTTGTATTCTTTCGAAAAAAAGAAGATAAAAAAAACATATCGTAATCGAGTCAATACTAAACATTTATTATCTCAAACAATGTAAGGCAGTAATCCCCTGATATTTGGTAATTGATTTTTTCTCAAAATCTCACAGAGTAACTTTTTTTCCATTTATGTTTTGTGGTTACCTAAGTTTTCAGAAACGCATTTATAAAGGCCAAACACATAGTATAAGGATAAATTGCAAATCAATTTGCAAAAAGAATTATCAAGTTTCTTAAACTACCTAGTATTAAAAATAGTTTTAATGGCAGAAATTATTTAGATTTTAACTGTAGAAGAAACAAAATGATTTTTTTAGTACGAGAAAAAAAAATGACTGAGACTCTAGTGTGGAAGAATCCAATTAAGTCTCCAGTCTCTAACAGAAAATTATAAAACTTATAGCAGTAGACTTAAGTTAAAATATTACACTTAATCATATGATATAACGGAGGAGGAAACTACTATCTAATTATGTTCCGCAGCACTTCATTAGATTTCTGCACAAAAAAGTTGAATTTTTTCATATTATATTTCCTTCAAAAAAATTCTTCGCTCATGTAATTGTTAAATATGTTACCATTTCGGGTAATTTTTTACACAGTTGACAGCAATGAATATTTGCTATGTAAAAAAAAATTCAACTAATTCAATTATAATGCGGGACTTTTTTTTATGAAACGCCATTTTTAATTATATTAGGTACTAAAATTGAATAATTGAATCGATGGGTAAACATAATCATAAACTGATGCTATTTAATAGATAATTGAAAATTGAGCTGACGTGCAATTCTTTTTTCGGAAAAAATGAATTCACAATTAAATATGTATCTTTTTTAAGAATATTGGAGGCTAAATATATGACTTAATTAAAGGAATAAAAGGAAACTTCTGATTTTTCTATAATCTAAAAGAAATACATACTTGGTTATCGTATATTACTATGTACGATATAACTATCCATTTCAATGTGCATATGTTTCTTAATATTATTTTTATAGAACAAATAATTTAAAATACTGTCACATTTAAGTAAATTTTTTTAAAATTTATAAATTTATGTAAATGCTGACACAGATAATGTGAGGCTTTAAGCACAGATAAAAAAAAGCTTCTTACTATTTCGTTTCATAAAACTGCAATAATCTCTTTCATAAGATGTGTGCTATAAGAAACAATTTTTATTTAAAAGTTGAATGATAATTATTTTACTATTTAATAAAGGATAAGTGTCTGATTCCTTCAACCATACAGGCGCAGATTTCAAATTTTAAGAAAATGCAGATTACTTTTTTTTGTTATGTAAAATACTGACATTCTAAAGTGTAACTTCATCTTATAAAAATAAATTTTCAAAATTTACTTTGTAAAAAACTTTGACAACACTGACCAAGGACATATACTACAAATATAGGAAACCAATCTTAAGTATTGTAGCGAAATGAAAAATAAAATATTCTTTGACTAGTATTCATTATGATATAAAACTGTTAACTGATGCAGAATTTGTGAATGAACAGTCTTGAATGTGTTTCTAATTTAGAAAAAGATCATTGAACAAAAATAGAAAAAAATATATAAAAACAATAAGTAAAAAAGTAAAATAGAAGTTATAATCTTTTGATCAAATTCCACACTTTAAATTTTTAATGTTTTCTTGATCTTAAACCATTTCTTCTCCCCCCCCCCCAATTATTCATCATGTTGCAGTCCACGTGAAATAGCCATTATATGTGTGCGTTCCGCCTGAAACAGCCAACACATGTGTGCGTTCCGCCTGAAATAGCTAACATATGTATGCGGTCCGTCAGAAAAAAAGGTTGATTACTCCTGGTCTAGTCTGTTGCTCTCTATCATATCCATCACATCTGGCATTCTCGCGTACGTTTGCGTGAGTCTGGGCAACCTATTGGACGTCTGCACAGAACAGGTAGAAATGCTGTACCGTGTACAATCCTGTCAGTTTTGGTCGAGTCGATACTTCTATAGCTACCGAAACTATCTTGAACATGCATTTTATAATTTGCACGCGCGTGCTCGTTATTTGTAATGCACAGTATTAATTATTTACGGCAGTAGATTAAAACAAAATCCTAGAAGCACTTTTAAGTCGTAAGCAAACATTCGACGGTAATATAGTATCAACAAGTACACATACGATCATGGTTCCGAAAATTAAATCAAGGAAATATTCTAATGAATACTTAAATTTTGGATTTACTATTACTGAAGTAAATGGATAACAAAATCCCCCGTGTGTTATAAGCATAAACTTGCAATTCCAAGATCATGTGGATGTATTTTTAAAAAACCATTGAAAATTTGTTTAACCATGTTGGCAAAGATTTTGAAATAGTATTTTCTTGCTGTGGACAACTGATAGCAAGTTACGAGTGGATTAGGGATTCATTTCAAAATACTTCAGAAGGGCTTTTAACTGCCGAAGATAAAATCTTCATAGATTTTACATCCAGGGGTGAAATTAAAAATCCTTTTTTGTAATAAATCGCTCTTTGAATTTTGGGCAGATGATTATAATGAATTTTTTTACAGTGAAAAAAAAAAAGCATTCATACAAATATTTTCAACATCATATCTTTGTGAAAACAGATTTTCTGCAGAGGCTTCTTTGAAGAAACTTAACTAATCAGCTAACAGACCAGCTTCCCAGTGAATTGTACAGCCTACTAATGTATCCTGATTCTATAATTATGGAAATAGACTTCTTCTTATGATTGTAAAAGATAAATAAGAATAATCATATTTACCAATTATTTTTAAGATTATTTTAAAATTTTGTTTCCAATCAATCATATATTTATAACTTTAAAACAAATGCGATTTTTCCTAGGATTATTATTTTTTTTAAGGAATGCATGAACATATATTTCAATTTTAAACGAAAAGTTTTATAAAAAGAAAAGAAAGAATTGATATTTTATTATACTAGTAAATTGTTCAAATACAGTTGGAAAAC
>BMAO01028982.1:0-117775 GCA_019973975.1 Trichonephila clavata | reverse complement strand
ATTGTGTGAAATAAGCAAATAAACTTCGGTTTTTTCGGTCAAACTATTGAAAAGGGTGTTTTATCAAATTTAATGCAGTCGCATACTATTGAAATTGAGGCAACACATATCTACGAATCCAATGTTTCCGTGTTATTTATATAGCAACCAATATCACAATGTGTCAACAATGTATTATATTCTAATTGTAAAACTATTTTTAGATTGTCTCATTTCAAATTATTTATCAAAATAACAAATGTACTCGTATATGTTATTAATTGTATAAAATGTTTCAAAAAATATGTAATTTTGCAAAAGTTTACCAAATTTGTAAAAATTTATGTGTTTTACCAGAGTTCCAGTTTCATATACGTTATAGGTGTAATGATATTTGGTTACTGCATGCTTCTTTAAAAAGTTTGTTTTATACATGTATATATATATACATGTGAATGTATAATGCAATTATTTATGAGATCAAATTTTCTTTTATTTCAACAACAAAAAAATGTTATAGTTGAAATTTGATAGAAATTATCTGTGTCATCACACATTTTGCGATATTAATAGCTTTACCAGATTTTTTTACTCACTTTGCATGATTAAATTTTTTTACTTCATTATAAACTAGAATTGGCACAATTAACTGCATTTAACATAGAATGAGAAGTAATGGATCTACACTAGGGGATTCAATATTATCTTTGATTCAAAAGTAGTTTTTTTTTAAATTTCAGAATCTATTAAAATGAACATGGAAGATAAATATTGAAGAACAAATAAACTATTTTCAAAGTATGTGTATGTTTTGAAGATTTACGAAACAGAAAAAACTTGAAGGGTTGGAACTTGATAATTAAATTAAACAGGAATTTAAGTATGATATCCATTTATTTAAAAGTGTGTTTCATAAAGTTAAAATGTGTTTTAAAATTTTAGGGTCATGCTTATCATTGGCAAATGTTGCTTGGAGCACCTAGTCCTGTCGGACTCTTAAATCTCCTTTCAGGGATCTTTAGATGACTGTAAAAATTTCTACCAATGCCCATTGCAAAAAAGTTATTGAATTTAGAAAATAATAGAAAATTACATTAATAGCTAAAAAATTAAATTAAAATTAATAAAAAGCTCTTTAAGACTCAAAAAAGCATGAGAAAATGTAGTCTGAGAGTGGGCGGGGCACAGGTCATGCTTAGAAATAAAATGAGTTTTATAATTAGATACATTTCTATGGATAAACTCTTTTTAAATTGGAAAGGATATAAATTTACGACAGGAAAATCTTGTAAAAATTCTGACCACTTTTTTTAAAAAAAAACATATGCTTTGTATTTTTAAAGACTTAAATAAAAATAAATTTAGAAATGCTCTTAGTAATTTGTAAATAATTGGCCGTATGATTTTAACATAGAGAAATGCATCCCTTTTATTACTACTAATTAGTTCACTCTCTCCCTATGAATACATATTTATTTATATATATTAACTTAAAATTTTCAACTCCCGTTAATAAAATACTTCCTATTCATCCATTCAAAGTAGGAATCGACTTAATTTTTTCATATTATTTAAAATAATTTATTGTCACGAATAACTGTGTGAAATTGTAGTTTCTACTGTTGATAAGGTAAAAAATATTTCAATCAACCTTTTCGCTCTCATTTTGTACGCATTTAAATAAGGGAATTTATTTTAATTCGGCATTCAATATAGTTATTTTAGTAAAGGAAACCATAAGATAGTATCGCATGGTTTCTTATCGAACGAGAATTCTTACATTTTAAATTTTTATCTTCTTTTTATAAGAAAACTTATTGCAAATTAGACATAGCTTGTAACATTAGGATTTTATTCCATCTAATTAAAAACTTTGTCACAGGCAGTATGTAATTAAATTGTTGACTAGTTCAAAATCCAATTTCATTTGGTAAAAAAAAAAAAAAAAAAATGAATCGCTTACTCAAATATGCGTTTAGCAGTAATATGTAATGAAATCCTCTTTCATCGGCATAAATATGGAAACGAATTGGGTCGAGTTTATACATTATATGTATAGATATGATTATACTATGGTAGGATATACTAATTTTTGTTTGAAAATGAGTTATTTTATAATCTGATTTAGCTTTCAAGTGTGAGAAAAAATATTGTTACTAGTTAATTTTGCTCTTTTATTTTTACACAGAATATTTAGTCATAATTTTTTTTTTACTAAGCTTTTAAAAATTTTCGGATTGTATTAAAAATATCAAAGAAACTAGATTCATTGTCAGAGTGAAGATCATGGCTTCCGGTTAATTTATCATTCGACTCTTGTGCCCTTATGAATATATAAACATATTGAATTGTGTGTAAATAAACAAGTATTTACGATTAAACTTTAATTTGATGATCCACAGAATGAGCGAAACAAATAATCGATTTAATAAAAATATAATCAATGAATATTTATTAGCACAATGTGTATAAAATTAATTAAAACATTGTATTCCGTAGTGCAGAAAATTTAATATGAAAACAAGCATTTCACACACAAATCACTTTAATAAACGCTTTTTATTCTGTATCAAATTACTTACCCTTTTCGACTTACAGTAATTACATTTTTGAAAGATCGCCTCTAAATCACTTCTTGGTTTTATTTGAAATACTTATTCATAACCTTTTGGAATTTCAGGTCATGAGTAATCAATCGTATTATTTAAATTAAAATTTGTTAAAAACCCGGAGCTTCAAAAAACAGTCATAAACAAGAATGTGAGCGCTTTCTGCTCGTAATCGTATTACTTACCATACAATTACATAATTCAACTTTTATTTAAAAAATATTGAACAAATCAATAATTTAAAAAAATTGTAGCATGTATCTAAACTTGCAATTTCGAAAAAGATGGTTATAGATAGTTTTATATCTATCCAATATACTTTCCACAAGAAGCCAGCTTACACCGTGCGAATACGTCTACGTCAACGGAGAAAATGAAATGTTTGGCATCGTATTCAAAGCAAGCGCCGATATTGGCGAGAGAATTGCTTTGCTCTGTAACCCTGCAGAATGTCATCCCTCTCCTTCCTTCCCCTTTACTCATGTCATCCCCCTCCTTCCTTCCCCTTTACTCACGTAAAAAAGTTCTCTCTGTTTAACGACTTCCCAAAGATGCCTGCTGCTGTAAAATGCGCGCGTTGGTCAAGTGAAAATATAACAGCTCACAATATTATTTTGAATGCTGATTGATGTAAATAATTTTATTTGAAGTATTTGTTTTGTAATGTGTATTTTCTTAGATTCAAATGTACAGTTTAGTTTATTGTTCTTAAATGTTAGTATAGCTAGAATGATTCTTGAAAATTGTGTTTTGAACTACTTTATATTTTCTCAATGTATATATTGTTATATGAAAATTTCTAAAGTTTTTGATTTAATTTATTACTGGTTATGTGTTACTCTCGTTTAATTCTTGCTTACTTCAAGCATTAATAAGTAGCTTGATTAATAACTTATTAATAAGTTAGAAAATTTGTAATGTATACTTTCCTTGCCAATGTTTAAATTTTAAAAAATATGAAACTTTTTTTTCTTTTCTCAAATTTTAGGATATTTTGTTGTTTAAGTGTTATTTCGTATTAGTGCATTGAAATTCGTTCGAATATTTTATTTGTATGTTATTTTTAAAATTTAACTGTGCTAGAAGCCTAGAAATGCTTGATTTTAAAATTTAATTCATAGGTTCCCAAACTTTTTTGTCTCATATACCCCTTGCCATGTTTTTCGGTTTGGGGTAGACCCCTGCTTAATTAATAATGGATTTTTGCACATTTATCAACTTAAATGTCTTTTTGACAGCTGGTACTACTACTTTAAAAGAATTAAATTTCTAACTGTGATGAAGTATAGTATTTAAAATTTAAAAAGCCTATGTTAATTAAATTAAAAGTTAATTAATAAATAAAACTTAAATAAACTATCTTAAGAAACAAAAAAAATTATTTTAATGGGAGGAATGAATCTCTAGCTCTAGAATATCAAGTTTTCAACATTGGCATCAATCTTGTGTGGTTTAACCTCAAATTTCCTCTGTTAGTGTCCCCCCCCTCCCCATTTTGGAGATTGACAACAGTGCTGAAACTCCTTCAAACTAGGAAAAGCAATGAAAAACTTCCTCACGATATTCCATAAGTCGGGACAAATAACAGGTTTGACTTTTTAATGCCAAGATTGCTGGCATCCATTTTTAAACTGTAACACCTTCGTTAGTGCTTATTACAATCAGTTTCTATTGTAATGTAATATTTTTTTTCCGATATGAACATATAAATTCATTGCCTATTGTGGTATTGCCACAGTCAAAGCATTCTCAAACCTGGTTTCAAAATCTAAATAAAAGGCATTTAAATCTTGAATGTAGGTTAAAACGTTCTGACAGATTGTCTGTGACAAATTTTAATAAATTGGACACCTCCAGTATTATACTTCTTTAGTTTGACTCAGGAAAGAAAAGCTGAAATGGTTCTTGCTTTAATAAAATTTATGCTGTCATCTTGTAAATGAAATTAACCTTATTAAATTTGGTAAATTAATCTGTTAAAAAAGGTTAAATTTAGTTTCCACTTGATTATGATTTTTTTAAAAATTAAAGTCACGGTCTAGTTTAATAAAAGTCACTATCATAGACCTCCCACTTACACCTCATGGACTCCCAAATTAATTTTTAGCTGACGTAGACCCCTTGGAAGTCGTCATAGACCACTTTGGGAACCACTGATTTAATTACTTGAATACATGAAAGTGTAATGAATCCTCTGGTTCATTTGGAGACAGGATGTTGTGAATTATATGAACTAGATGGTCTGAGAGTCGTGTTTTTCTCCCACGGGAAATGTTTATTTCCTTCAAGTTATCGAAAACTCATATCCAATGTATCAACAATCTAGTCATTATTGAAGTATTTTAACTGCAAAGCAAAATATTTTTCTCTTATGTAAATGTATTAAAAATCAGATTTTATGAAATACTAATTATTACTTTGCATGAATGTTTCCAATATTTTAATAAGATGATGCATGTACTTTAAGACATTAGTTTTTGAGATTGATTTGAAAGTATTACAATATAGTTCTTATGGATGTACACAATGAAATTGCATTTTTTTGTTACTTTTCCTGATTTGTCTTATTGAGTGTTTCCATATAAGTAAAAAAGTAGTACTATCTTATAATTTAATAACCCCATAAAGATGCATTGAAAAACATGTTTTTTTTTTACTTTAAAAATTGATTAAAATGTGATATAACCAAAATAATTAACTGTTTTACATTAACATCCCATAAATTTGAGTTTTAAGAACTGAAAAAGAAAGTTTCTTTTTTTTCTAAAATCTTCAATTTTGATCCTTTTATACTCACATACCTATTAAATGGGCAGGTACAAAATTATTTTATAAAATTAGGCTAACGATTAATTTTTCTCCTCAAAGGGCTAAATAACCCCACAATTATTAAACATAATATGAACAAGCTCTTATAAAAACATTACACATCAAGGAAAATACACGCCCTTTTACGAAAAAAAAATTTATTTAGTTTTTTATTTAAAGTTGGTTACTATGAAAGTTCTTGATTAATAATTAGGAATTCTTCTGAGATGGAATTGAAATAGCTTTTAACATCATTTAAAGGTTTTGGGTATCTGAAATAATCTTATAATAAACAAACATTTGATATGTTTTGTAGTCTGACTTCCTTTATAATTATTACCCTTCAAAAGATTTGAATTTTTGTAAACGCCTGTCTCCAACATTCAGAAAGAAAGAAATTTGACTTTTTTGAATTAAGAAACATTTTTAAAGAAAGGCTTTTTTATAAAACAGGCTTATTAAACAGTTATATTTAATAATCATACTCATTTTAATATACATCATTTATTGGCACTTAATTTTAACATTACATGAATGCACTATAAGTAAGTAAAGCATTTCATGATCTGCTATATAAATCAGACTCTGTGAATGTAACACTAAAGAATAAGGACAAATAGAGAACAAATCCAAGATCTAACTGCCAATATTCAATGTGCATAATATCTTGTACAGTTATTATATCTCAGTTTTTATCTTATTGATAATATCTAATAAAATTCTCTGGAAATCTTATGAATGGCCTTTTCAATTTATTTACAACGAAAAAGTATTACTTTTTAACATTTTCAAAAAAAAAATTGTAAAACATTTGTTTTTTAAAAGTTTTTGTGAATTTTATTTACTCTAATTTCAACACTATCAAAATTAATTTAATCAAATTAATGCTTTCTTCTTCAGATGCAATGTATTTACAAAAGTAAGATCTGAAAAGGTCTTCCCTTGTTTACAAAGAAATTAATGGCAAAAACTAGTCTTTTAATCATTACTGATAACAAATTAATTCCCAATGAAATAAGAGTTTCACAGTTGAGCTGAAACTTCTGCACCACATAAAAGTTTTAAGACTTAGATATATCTTTGCTTCTCATCATTCCACATTAGATTGCTTCAGAGCAATCAGCTCACAAAGTAAATAATGAAATTGCCCTTTTATCTTTATTCATGTAACTGAAATTCTACCAGAAAAATTTATTCTACAGCTTCACAAAAAATGTACATAGTAAAAATACATACAAAAAAGAAATTTCATTAAAAGTTTTATCTTAAAATATGTTGGTTTAGAAGGAAGGGAGGTTTTGTTCTCCTCAAATTAAAAAAATTAATTATGTACACAATAATTTTAACTTGGTAAAGATTAGGGGGAAAAAAAAGGGAAATCATCTTTAAATTCAAAGGACTAGTAATTGGGTTGTCTGTTCTTTAAAATTAATTAAATCTACAAGAAAAACAGCCAGCTATGTGAAATATACCACACATAGGAACTAGAAAGAAAAAACAGTAGATTGCATTACATTTGTATATAGGTTATCTACAAAAATTTTCATAGTATTTTTGAGAAATTGTATATGGTACGAGTCCAGACTAAGCGAAATATCACAAGAATTTTGAAATTTCAGATCTTAGAAATTGGCAGAGTTATAAAATCCATTCAACTGAATTTACACAAAACTAATTAGATTACTAAAGTCATGCAGCTTATAAAAAAAAGTTGAATAAAAGTAACAAATACACGTATAAAATGGTAATGTACAACGTAACTATTTTTTGTAAAATATCTCTATACACTTTTTTTCCCCAAGTCCTCAAAGTACAATAAACCTTTGTTTATCATAACTGTAAAATTACATGTTAAATACTAAAGGTTATTTATTTTTAAACCATCCTAATTTTCCTTACATTAATTTTTGTTAATAAATCTTTACTTTGCATACACTTATAACTACATCAAAATAAAGGGGGGTGAATGGATACATACACAATAAAATTGACAAAGGGTTTTCTAATTTAAATTTCACACTAATTACAAAATTCCTACTATCTGTTCCTCTAAAATATGCAAAGCATTATCTTCTGTTTTAATGAAAGCATTTGATTTTTTTTACACTGAACATACCAATACTTAATGCATACCTATTTCTACCAGTTATTGTAAGTATAGTGTTAAATGTACTTCAATTTCAGTTCATTCAAACTTAAACTTATTTGGAGAAATGTATTAACATGTTATTTCGTTATCACTGATATGCATCTAAAGTATCCTTTTATATATAATTATATATATACTTTAAAAAAGTAAAAGAGATGAAATGACACACTTCAGGAAAAAAGATTCAGAATTTTTCTCTGAAGTTAGCTTTAATAAAGTTAGGCTATAAATAAATTTTTTAAAATCATTATTAATTTAACAAGTTACCAAAGTTTATCATGAATAAATTGAGTTCCATTTTTATGAAAATCACAATTGATGTTAATTGTAAGCAAGATTCTTTTACCAGGACAATCCCAAATTTCATGAAACTTTCCATTTCCCCAAATTATACATGAGTAAAATATTAAATTACTTGTAAGTTTTTCTAAGAAATGCTAAATCAGTACTCGTACCATTCCAAAATTTGGAACATATGTATTAAACTGCCGATTAATTTCGCCAAGCAAAAAGACATCACGAATTTTTAAAAAAAATATCACTATTATTTTTTTTGTGTTCAAACTAAGATCTGGAAGAGTTTCCACTCTTGGCTGTATATCACAGCATTTGGTTTTTTATTTGAAGAAATTGATCGATATTATATATATACAATATAATACTATACAAGCACCCCAAATTTTTGTCCTTTCAACATACGTCACACAAAAATATCAGTGATTTTGGACAATTAACTCCTTAACATTAATTTTGAAAAAAATTTGCTGAAATTACACTTTTTTTACTGAATTTTTCATGAATATAGATTATTGCAAACAACAATTTGGGAAGTTATTCATTTAAGGGAAATAGAGTTGAAAAAGGTTATATAAAAATTCCGAATTTTTCCAATATGTTTTTAGAAACATCCTACAGAATCAAATGTCTGTAGGTAAAGTCATATTTGGTTTCATGATCCTAATTACCAATAAATATAGAACTGATCTAAATACATGTATTGGGTCAATATTTTTAACTAATTCAATGCAACAAATTTTTTCAGGACTTAAATTCATAAGCAGGATAAAATATCAATATACATGAGCCTTTTAGACTTTAACACTTATGTAAAAATTAAAATCCAGAGTATTCTTATGCTTAAAACATTTCAGTTGGGGTTGCATAGATTTCTTTAACACACAATATTAATATTTCAATAACATCTGTATAGTTTTTATATGAAATACATCATAAAAATTATTGAATATTACATTTTGATAACCATTAAGCAAATACCAATAAATGCATATTTGCTATCCATAGTAAAAAAAATTTGTACATCTGTGTGACAAATTTATACCAGTCGAATTCTGGAAAACAGATGTGTTAAGAAATCCTCACATATTCCACATAATAAATAGATACCATGCAAATATTTATTTTTTTTGTAAAAGAATTATGGATTAAAATGACATTTTTAATTTTGATTATGTACAAGAGAACAGGACTTTTATATTCAATACATGCACACATATTTATATTCTATAATACACACATTTTAATTAAAAAATTTTAATGCCTTAATTTTTTACCACATTTAGAATTTAATTCTCAATAAATTATATCTTTTTACTAAATTGGTTCTGCGAACATAGACTTGAAAAATGTTGCATAATTTTTACATATAGTTTTACAAATGGTAATTTTCATTTCTAATGTTTGAAAGTGGTATTTGATTCATCAAGTATAAAAATTAATGAACCTGTAGTAAATGAAGTTATTTTTCCATTTCTGTAGTGAATGCTTTTCGAAGTTTTTTTCCCCTTAAGAATGTAAAATTATTTAATAAAATACATTTTATATACACATATATACTTGTTTTAATATGACATGTATGGTTACATATCAGATTAATATGTTCTTATTTTAGATGATTAAATACAGAAATATTTCTATTAACTACTCTGAAGATGTGTAAAATTTATGTTAACTAAATATATTTTTACTTTTTCTGTATGTTCTCTATATAATTTAACTAAAAAAAAAAAAACCAAAAATTTACTTTGAAGTATTTACATTCCTGTAGATATCTATCCAAAATCATTTTAGAAGTTTCGGTGCTAGTTTGATAACCTGGGGTCTGTCTATATGCGCTAAGTTGTTTTTGTTCGCCAAGATGGACGATAACATTACAATAGGGTTACCTTGATATTTTTAAAATCTGGCAATGTGGTTGCAGTTAATTTTGATTGGTTTTTTTCCCCGTGGTAACCCTATTAATTTCAGATGATTTTATTCAATTTCTTTAAAAAGTTTTCCATTTATAATTGCATTTATTCTTAAAGTCATCTCTGTTACATTTTGTGCTATTTTCGAATATGGATGTTTCTAATATCATAGGTAAGTGCCCCACAGTTTTTTTTTAAAATGAGTTCAGAGTTTTTAATTATTGCTGTAGATCGCACATTTTCCCTTTATTTTACTTTTTAAAGTGCTTTTTTGAACGAACAGTGAAGTAACTTGCAATCTTTAGAATATTACAAATTTTCGGCATTTTTAGTTGATATCCTTTATTAATTTTAATATATATTTTATGTGATTATTTTATTAATATAATACAAAAATACTGTTATTATATATGTTATAATCATACACTATTCTTTATTCATAATAATTATTTTTTTAAATATTTTTCATATTTTTTTTGTTAGTTATTTGTAATTATTATGTTGTTTAATAATTATTTGTTATTTATTCATAATTATTACGTTATACGAGTATTGTTTTCTATAATTATTATATTACAATATGATTATTATTCTTTTTTATAATTACTATTAAATTGCATTTTATGATCATTAAATAATTGTTACTTTTATATATTAATAAAATAATAATTACTATAAAATTTTCTTATAAGATTATAATATACTGTATAATATTACTATTAATAAATAACATTTCTGTAATATTACATTGACATTCATTATTTATTGATCTTGGTTATTCTCAATCTCTTCCAATATTCTTCATTTGAAATAGATTTCTCCGTATTTCAAAACAGTTCTTTAAAATTATTTTCTTGACTACTTTCGTGCCGCTAGGCTGCCATCTTGGATTCCATTCCAACGACATGCGCTGCTTGGCGTGATTCTTTTATCATGCCAACCAGCGCTTGGCGCGTAAACCCATGATAAACTAGTTCTGAAGTTTCTTTTGTGAACACAAAAATATTAAGAATTGAGCTCGGTTTTAGGTGGCGACAGGTTTCTAAGTGGTTGGTATTGAAAACAAGCCTATTCAAAGTGGTCAGGACATAATAAACAGTTAGGAGATGGTTTAAAATCCTTACGCTTCATCATTCTTATCCATGTTTACAAAACACCCGAATTTTTACTGGGATATTAAAAAAAAAAAAAGATTTTTTTCCCTTCAATCATCTTATCTTTTACTGTAATCGAGCAACCATTTATAGTTGATGCGAAATTTTAGTGGGTATAATGTTAAAGTGCAAGAGCAAAATAGGCGTAGCAATAATAGTAAACAAAGAAGTGTTGGGCTTGAGTTTGGCGGTAAGCAAACGAAAACATAATCACATGTGCGTGTCCTCTTCATGATAATCGCACTAAAAATTCTGGTTTCGAGGGTTACATTGTATAGTCGCGTGAATCTATCAACCAATCACCATATTCTCATGTAAACGGAACAAAAATACCGGAAAAAGCCAGCTTTTCTCCCCAATTCCAAATTGCCGGTATTTTGCGGGTTTGCATGTAAACGGGGCTTAAGGGGAAAATAAAGATGATAGACTAAGTATCGGGTTAAATGTCTAAAAACAATAAAGCAGATTAGTATTGATTTTTTACTCAAAATAAAGGAAAACTTTTTTCTATATGTTTTTTGATTTTATGCCACTGAACTTTCCAATATATTTCCTCTCTGTTCTGATAATTTTTAAGTCTTTTCCACCTTTGCTTTAGTTTCCTATTTATTGGTTTGATGTCATCTTTTGGTATTGCTAAATTGGATGCAGCTTTTTTTAAAGGTAGATTCCATTGTATTCATCAAGGAAAAGAAACTTGAATTATTTTTGTGCTACTACTGTCGTAAAACGCGGTACTATTTGTTCTAATTTCTTTTCAAAGGTATTGTTTTCTTCGAATTTATGTTCCAATTTCTTGTTCTGTTTTTTTTTTATTTTCTCTGATTATTAAAAGTTTTGGCGGAGTATGAGTTTTTTTTGCATTTTGAAAATTTTCTATTGCTTCATTTCTTGAGACTTGCTGTTCTGTTTTAATTTTTAAGATTTCAACTTCTTGATATTTTTTGGATACTTTAGAATTGTATCTGTTGTGGAGAAACACATGAAGCCATTTTTTTATTTCATTATCTTTGCACTCGTTTTGAGGATGATTTAATGAGCATATCCGGTATTTTATCCAGCTTCAGCACTATTTCTGAATGTGTCCGAATATCCAATAATTTGTGCATTGTTTTGGTTTTCCATAGTATAGATTAGCTTTAACCATTTGGAATCCGATTGGAACCCTTTCGGGTATGATGCATCCAATTTGAGCAACTTGAATCGTTTTGATCGGTAGGAATCCACATTCCTTTTTTTTTTCCTTCCTTGTAAAGCGCGCGCGTTGAATTTCCATTTTTGCAAAGTTATTACTTTCTATTTCCGACTTTACATCGTCTATAGTATAATCCGCGCGTGTCAATTCCTTGTAATATATAACTACTAGTTAGGCCAATAAATGATATTGCATTATTTTTACGCCATTTATTTCTTTAATATTTAATGCTTCCTCGGCGGTCTCGCAACTATTTGTTTTAATTATAATCTTATTACTTCTCGTCTTGCTTATTAACTGGGTATTTTTTCATAGAGAATGCATTCATTATGGCTTCTTTTAATTTAAGCGGATTACCACTCTGAAATTTACTATCCGATTTTTAAAAAAATCATAATATTAGGACTTGTAGTTAGACTTTGCCGTTCTTGAAATCTTTCCAACAATTCAATATCTGCAAACTTGCTTTAAATTTATTTGCTGTTGAATAAGTATTGTCATTTTCTAATTCCATTTTGTTTTCCGGGTGAAGGGAATTGCCCATTTTTCCCCTTCTATACTCTAACACTCTTATTTCTTATAAATACACAAACTTGTGTAAATACTAAAATTAAGATACCTTGTCCAAAAATAGAAGAATGAACTATACAAAATAAATCTCTAACAAAACCTTAAATCAAAGCTACCTCACCCCCTCGAATCAGAAGCTTAAGCACAACCTTCCAATACGATCCCAAAATGCAGTCCGCACGATTCAAAAGAACCTCACTTAACACGTTGTTACAGTTACCATAGCATAATAAAAAAAATTAATTTCACATAAAAGGCATACAGTTAATGAAAACAGACGTGATAAAGTATAAAAAAAGTTTTTTTTTTGTTTTGGTTTTTAAATTTTCTTCGAGTGGCTGCAGTAAACTAGTGATCCTGATCATCGGCTCGGGTAGGGGTAAGGTAGTAGAGTGGTCAAAGATGCGAATTCATGACCGGCTTTGTTTTTATCGAATCGTGGGTTTAGTCCTGGTATTACTAAAAACTTGGAGTGTAGAAGAGCCTATGCACATTAAATATCTCCGGGTTTAAAATCAATATGTTGGCATCCGTATCTCTTGACCGAGGTTTAAACTAAAGAAATTCTTGTCCACTATCCCAACTTTTGCTTCAAAACTGAGTGTTAATTAAAAATATCGATTTAGTAATCCACTTAGTAGACAAGATCTATAGCTGATTATCTCAACGAGATTTTGGTAGTCGAGCAGTAACCGCCTTGTTCAGTCGTCGGTTCGATTCCTGATATCACTGAAGACCCATTTAGAAGGATCGACTCACGTTAAATCTCTTGAGGCTCAAACTTCTGGCGATGGTTTGGTGTGAAAGTTCTGAAAGAGGAGTGCCAGTTCAAGTGTCGACTTAGTCACTGATCGAGGATCAAAATTAAAAAGTCTGTTGGCAGCAGTTTTCGTGTAGCTTCAAAATGCGACTTTAATAAACATTTAAATCGATTGACTTCTATCGTCGCAGATGGCCGCGGTATCGTAGTGGTCAAGATAACGAACTCGTGGTCGGCGTGTCACGAGTTGGAGCCTAGTACCGCTGAAGACCCGCCGTGTATGAAGGCAATGAACGTTAATGTAATCTGCAGAAGCTCCAACATCCTCGTGTTGATGGGGAAGCTAGGTGAAGGGGTGCGAGCTCAGGTGTCACCCTCGTCACTTGACCATAGTTCAAAATTACGATGTCCGTCGCTAAAAGCACTCCAGTAGCTGAATAGTGCGACCGTTGATAGTCTCTCATTCATTCTACAGTCGCAACCATTAGGCTCGAATGCAACACGAATCAGATGAGTTAAAAGTCCAATTAAGAATAAAAATAAAAATTTAAAGGTAAACAATATTTGAATTCTTTAGGGAGCTTATGTTACTTTTTAATTCGTCATATCCATTCATATTTTACATATATTCCCCAGAAATATCTTCAAAGTATGTTTTAAATCTCTTTTAGCTTGTTGACTTTTTTTTTTAGATTTTTTCCCATAAGGTTCTGCAAGTGAAAATATTTGTCATACACTACCCAAGTAAGTTTTTAAGATTTAATTAAGTTTCTGGATTATTTCTAATGGATTTTAATATAAAAAATGTATTTTTCTATATTTAGAGAAATTGAATATCGCTGTGTAATTTACGAAAGGTTGCATGTTTGTCCTAGATTTGATGATCAATTTATTGCAAGAAATTATGTAATTCAAAACAGTGTAGTTTTAATTGTTCTGTTCTCTGGAGAATTTTTTGCCCAGTGTCTGTTATTACGTCTTATAATCTTCTGAAATATAGAATTATTTGTTATTTCTTTACGAAACCCTAAGCCAAGTCTCTAGGGGATTTAGAAGTGGTACAAATTGGTTAAACGACTACCTTAAAATTTCGGATCTCTTCAAACACCGACTGACGTTTTGTGGTTTAATTTTGTTGGCTAATTTATAAGAATGGAAAGTTGTTTATTTTCCGCTTACTAGTGCAGAAGTTGCTATTGTTTTTATATGAGTGTATGCCCTTTCTAGTATGCCGTTTCATACTTTAAAATACACTTTATGCAAAATGAGTTTTTTTGAAAATTCGAAACTAACAGAGGGTGGTGAAAAAAATTATGAAGATTATTAACTGAATTGTTTGTGAATGCTTTGTGCCATATAAAAAGTGTTGGGAACTAGTTTGTTAGCCTAGGTCTACGCGCCAAACGTCTCTTGGCGCGATAAGGAATCACGCCAAGCAGTGCATGTCTTTGGAATAAAATCCAAGATGGCAGCCTACGGGTAAGAGATCGCCAGGAAAATAATTTTAAATAACTTTTGAAATTCAGTAAAATCTATTTCAAATGAAGAATATAGGAAGAGATTGAGAATAACCAAGAAAAATAAAAAATGAATATCAATATAATCTAAAAAATATTTACTAAAAGTAATGTTATGCACAATATATAATAATCTTATTATATAATTGTAATAGTAATAATTATATATTCAAATAATGATTTAACAATAATTATTTTGTACAATAAG
The DNA here is from genome assembly GCA_019973975.1 of Trichonephila clavata. Lineage (NCBI taxonomy): Eukaryota > Metazoa > Arthropoda > Arachnida > Araneae > Nephilidae > Trichonephila > Trichonephila clavata. The sequence goes on along the minus strand of BMAO01028982.1, from coordinate 102,619 downwards.
AATCATGTAATATAATTTAATAGTAATTATAAAGAAGAGTAACCTCATCGTATTGTAATAAGAAGCGTAAATAAGAATACTCATTTAACATAATTATAAATAGCATATTTGATAATTATAAGTAATATAATTTTAAAACAATTATTACAAATAACGAATATTATGATTATCGCATATAATAATTGCATCTTTATATTATATTATTGATAAAATAATTGCATAATGTATGAATATCAAATAAAAAGTATAACAAACGTGCAATGTTCCAAAAACTGCAAGTTCCTTCAACGAATTTCATAAAAACGAATTTCATATAAATGGCAATAATTAAAAGTATAACACTCATTCTTTAAAAAAAAATTCTAGTACTCGCATATTAAATTAGAAATATCAGTATTCGAAAATAGCACAAAATAAAACAGAAGACTTCAGTTTTCCAAATTAGAGCAAATGCAATAAAAATGGTTAAATTGTTAAAGAAATCGAATTAAAATCGTCTGAAATTAATAGGGTTATCACGAGAAAAAGCCAATAAAAATTATTTCTAATATACGTTATCCCCATGGTAACCATATTGCCAGATTTTAAAAATATCAAGGTAACCATATTGTAATGTTATCGCCCATCTTGGCGAACAAAAACAACAACTTAGCGCCTAGACCCAGGATATCAAACTAGCACCCGAATGGTAAACTAAATATTCAAAAACAATTCATTCACAAATGTTTTTCGAGTGAACTACCTTCATGAAAATTTCTTTAGAAAAATTTTGGCAGTTCTTTCCATTGATATAAAATTTTTCATCAGTTATACCTTTTGTCAAATTCTAAAAAAATCTGGAAACCGCGCGAAAAATACTCTTTAGTTTTACTCCTAGTCGGATACCTTAAACTGTTTAGAGTAAAACGTGTGTTCAGTAAATTATAGTCTATTTATATACACCATGCACAGATTTTTATTCATCCGTATTGGCATTGGCTCTTGTGAAATTACTGAAAAATATAGTTTACTTTTTAGTAATTTTTCACTTGATATTTCGCTCCTGACATGGGTAATTCTGCTTGAGTTGCAACCGTGGCAAAAAGGGACAACTGATGATTTGCTGTAAATGTGTGTACCTAAATATTGTGTACCTTTAATTGCATTCTTTAATTGGTTGATGTAATTTGTAAATGTACATTTGGACGTTATTTTTAATACTTTTGTCAATAATAGAATTGCAATGATTAAGTTGCACGCGAACATGCCAGAATGTGCTAGTTTCCGAAGATTTGCACGGAATTCTTTCTTGCACGAAGGATTATTCGACTAAAATTTCGTTCTAGGCGAATCTGTTCATGCAATGCTTATTGAAAGTTCAAATAAGTAACGAAACTCTTACTCCAATAAAAATTCAGTCCATTGGACAGATAATGTTTCTAAAAAAAAATCTTGTTTCTTTATCAGGTTCCAAAAAATTTGAAATGGCGCAAGCGAGGGCTGCGAACGCACGACTTCTGGAACAAGCTCGTGAATTCATTACGAGATGCAAAACGGAATTGAATTGGGAAGACTTGTCTGAGGACTTGGTTATGGATGTCGGCTGTGGAGTTCATTTCTTGTGCACCAGAGCGTTACTGGAGAAGTTTCCACAGATCGGATGTCTACTCGCCACTGACAAAGTTTCCATCATAACAAAGGAAATATTGGAGGACGAATTTTTTGCGAAGTATTTTAGAAACTCAACCCTTCAGTTTCATCTCGTCGATATAGTTGACAGGTTTGATTCTTTTATTTATTTATTTTTTGAAATGCTTTTTTTCTATTTTCTTTTATGCACTAAAAAGTGTCTTGTATCTTAAGACGATGAAAGCCTTTGAGAGTTGTCTCGGAGTGAGTATATAATCAGTCTGTTATACTTACTTTTTAAAATATATTAAATGTTTCCTTTATGAATAATGCACTACATTCAAAATTCCCTGAAAATCAAATAGTAATGTGTCAGATCTATGAAGACTTAAATTTTTCTTATGCTCATCTTTTTTTAAAAAAAACTTTTGAAACTATTATTTTTATACCTGGGTGGGGGTATAACGCGCACTCCTTAATTTCGATCTCATTTTTTGTTAAGTGTGCGTTATATACGCTGTATTTTACGGTATTTGATTGGGTTGTGTAATCCATTTATGATAATTCATATACAGATGATCTTCGAATGAAGAGGAACTAATTTCACTCTCTAATGATAGATTTAATTTCAAAGCACACGAAAGAGTCGATTAATCTAAAATGAATTAATTAAAATTAGAAGCGATGATGACATAATAGCCTAAAGGCTTTAAAAATATTGATACAATTTTCCACATCTTATGTGTGAATACATATTTTAATCATTTACAAGTATTAAAAAGAAGACAGTTAAATGTAGATAACGAAATTAGTGGTGTTACATATATAATTTTTGAGATCAAATAAAAACGAAACTATCAAACATTTGTCAAGCTCAAATTTCGCATTAAAAGCACTATTCGTTTGTTATTAGTCAATCAATAATCATTTTGTCTTTTTCGTACATATTTTTTAAAATTGTTAAGTGTACCGCAACAAAAAAAGGCTCAAACTCGCTGATATACAGGAATCGAAAGCTTATTTTAGTCAGTTGAGTAAATTTAGTATTTTAATAGTCATGTGTTTCTATGGTTGATTACATTAAATTTAGGAAAATATTTCTTCAGTTCTAGTCTCGAAGATTATAGAAACGTCGTAAATAAAATTGTGTGCAGGAATACGCTTCAACAAATCACCGACAAGAAGTTGGCTTTCCAAAACATGTATGACTTGTTGAGACCTGGTGGACATGTAGGAATTTTATTTTGCATTGCAAATCCAGTTGGCACATGGCAGCTGAGAATGTGTACAAGTAGAAATTGGGCGCAGTACAGGGTAAGTAAATTTCTATTCAAACTCGGACGTACATAGACTATACTTTTAGTAGAGTTTCATACTGAAACTTTTCTTAAAAAAATTATACTGCTTGTAACAATTTTCATATCTTGGATGATCCATCGAACAACTACAGACGGATTGAAGTAACGATCTGATCGTGGATAAGCCCCCTTCGAAAAGGGAGCTTGCTAAAGAAAAACACCAGGATAAATTTTTGCAGGTTTCACAGTCCAAATGATTTGAGTCTTTAAACGGCATTTCGAAGCAAGTCGATGCGACAAACCTTGTATTTATACGACTAGCTGGTGCCCGCGACTTCGTCTGCTTAGGATTAGAACTTCGAGTAGCTTGTTTACTTCTCCAAGGTCCTATCTATCTTTATACCAAAATTCATTAAAATTGGTTCTGAGATTTAGTCATGAAGGCGTAACAGACTGTTACTTTGAGAGACTCTTGTTCTATGGTGTGTAATGTACCAGATGCATGCATAAGTATTTTCCGGTTTAACTAAGAGATGGTTGCCAGCGAAAAGTACGCAGCGTATTAATTTGACACATACATCATTTTATTCGTCTGACATTAAACTACAAACACACACACGTTGTATGCGCCAAAAAAATAGCGTCTTTGTTGTATCGTTCAGTGATCCTGTCGAATTTCGTGCCTGAAAAAGAACATTTGCGGCTCGCATTGGTATGGAGAACACGCTCCATCGATTAGAACATGTGATACATGGTTTCGATAGTTTAAAAGTGGTGATTTCAATCTGAAAGGCAGTGAGCGCTCCGGTAGACCACAAAGTTGCGAAAACGAGCAATTGCAGGGATTATTGGATGATGACCCAATGAAACTCAACAGGATTGGCAAAAGCATTAGATGTGTCACAAGAAACAATCGGCAGGGATCAATAAACAGGGTAAATGGGTCCCATACGAAATTTGAATGAACGTCAAGTGGAAAATCGCAAAGTCACTTTGTGAAATTCTGCTTCAAAGCCACAAAAAATTCTTTTTGAATCGAATTGTCACGTGTGACGGAAAAGGGATTTATATTGAAAACCCGAAGAGGAAAAAATCGTGGCTTTCACCTGGCGAAGCCGGTTCTTCAACAACAAGACCAAATCACTTCGGCAAGAAGACCTTGTGCTTTGTGTCTGGTGGGACAAGAACGGTATTGTGTAGTATGAACTCTTGGAGGCTTGTCGAGACCGTTAACAATCATGAGCAACAAATGATTAATTTTAAATCACACATCGAAAGAAGACTGGAATGGGCCAGAAGACATGGCAAGGTGATTTCGTTAAACGACAATGCGTCATCTCACATAGCAAAACCAGTGAAAGACACCTTGGAATCGCTTTGATGGGACATCCTTCCTCACCCTCCGTACTCTTCAAACCTGGCACTATCTGACTATCCCCTCTTCTCGCCAATGGGGCCCGCGTTCGCAGAGCAGTACTTCATCAATTTCGAAGAAGTTGGAAAATGGCTCGACGAATGGTTTGCCTCAAAAGCCAAGCAATTTTTCTGACATGATTTTCATAAATTACCTGAAAGATGGGCGAAATGTGTAGAAGCCAATGACCAATATTTTGAATAAAAAAATTATTTTGAAATTAAGTGTTTTCTTTACCAAAAAAACCCAGAAAAACTTATGCATATACCTGGTATGTAGATTGAAACTAAGTATTTTTGATGATCTCACTAATAGGTATTACAAATTCTATATTTTGTGTTGATAGATGTACGGATGTATATCATGATTGATGGTTGAATGATTTTTTTCGTTCAGCATAAACATACAGATTTTGCGATTTAGAAACGCGTGAGCAAGCCACGTAGAGTTGGCCATGGGAGAAACATGGTGTGCCCAAATGTATGCTTGCTACCTTGAAGGTTTGATCCTACAATTTATTAATAGTCATTGAAAATTTAACTTTTAATGGGAACTGGAGGCTTTTAAAATTAAAAGGTAAGTTATTGGGTATAATTGGGATGTGTGGTATAAAAACATTGTCTCCCTTGGCTTCTCTATTTAAGATTATGACCTTCATAATATGCCTTCCTAGGTCGGTGATTCGCAAACGAGTACCGTTGCATAATCTTGGCGCGTCCAAGTTACGCTTTAACAAAACGGGTACACCTATCTTTAATTCCAACATTAGTGATGGCACCCTAGATAACTCCTTTGAGCTTAGGAACTCCACTTGATAGCTCGTAGTGTGTCATCGGATGACATGACTGTGTCGACTGAATTATACACATCCAAGATTTTATTTATTTTCGCAAGTCTCATTTTTTGGTGTCAGTATGGTTCTTTCACATAACCAATTTTCGTCGAGAATATATTGTTGCAGATTCGGAAAATCTTTATCAAAGAGTTCGTCTTCCGACTCCACAACATGGCAAAATTGGTGTGTGAAAATAACCATAGCTTCTTGGTCGGTGTCTAGGTGCCCTTCACCAACTTCTAGGAGTTTTTGAGCATATGCTCCTGACTCGACACCACTGAATACCTGGACTCGCATGTTAGTGGTAAGATAAAACTTTTCAACTTTGGTCCACAGATATGATGCTTTCAGACGTGCGTTAATTTCGTCTGCTGCAGTGCCTCTCGATAACAGGTAATGACTAAAATCCCCTGCCAATAACACTACGACACCATCCATCAACTTTTGATTGCTTTTAATGTCTAGTAGACAGCGATCAAGCGCCTCGATGTCTTATTTGTGTGACATAGTGCAGTCGACCCTCACGATCAACTTGCATTGTTGCAACAGGGCGTCGTGGGCACTTGTCTTACTGATGTTGCACGTTGGAAGTTCTTCGCTTGCCGGATTAAGAGTTCATTTAAAAACCGAGTGTGCCCTCCGTCCACCGCTCAGTAATGTTGAGGTGATCTCGCAATAAGCCACAGTTAATGCAACATTACGGTCCTTACGAATTTTTGCATAAACCAAATTAAGCAAAAAAAGTTTTGCCTGTACTGCCCGGGACATCAAGAAAAAAAAGACCTCCTTCACCAAGCTTAAGTCGTAATATTTTATGTCTTTCCTCGGGTAGCAGGCGTGGCTCAGTTTTGCTGACCTGAGCATCTAATAAAGCGGTATCGTAGCGTAGTCCTTTGATCAAATCGGTTGACAGCTCTCATCGACGCTATGGTGTGGGCATATTAAAGTCCGACAATTTCTTTCCGAAATCATTATTTTGTCCTCATTGTTGACTTGATCCATCCTTTCAAATCTGTGCAAGATATCCTCTGATAACGCAGTTTTATACTTATCCCATAGTTGAAGAGGATTGGATGAACCGGAAGTGTTTATCAATATTGCAAATAGCTCTCTTATTTTCGAAGGGGAGCGACACAATACAGCCTCTTCCATTGTAGCATCCCAGTGATTGTCATCTTCAACAACCCCAACTTCTCGCACGCTTGTCGAAAATCTTCAAGAACTTGACCGCCAACTGTTTTTAGATTCACGAAGTTAATGGGGCCTTGTATTACATTCAGCAGCATTCGCAAACAGTAACATTCGAAGTTACTAACGTGCATTGTGTAAATGCGCCCAAGAGCATCTGCCTTCAAACCTAGCCAGCCGTCGACAGGTGTTCTTTGTAAACGACGTTTCCATTCTTTCAACGACACGTTCCATGTAAAATAGCGGGGTACGTCAACATAAAGTAATGCTTTTGCAAATGCATCATTTTGGCAAAGCAGGAAAAATGCAGTTAGTGTCGTCTTAGGTGGTGTGGCCATTCTCTCTCTAAAATTATTTTCAGTGCAGTAAGTCCGTTCACCATTGGGCAGATGAACCGCAAGATGAGTGACTGTTGGGTGTCCCTCGTGCAGAGACAGATTCAAGATCCGCCACTCTGCTTCGTTAATACTAACATATCGACCGGCTCGAAATGTTTGCACCTCATCTCTCGGGTCAATATTAACATGCCCTTGCCGTCGGATGTTAAAAATAGTCTTACGCTACCTTTGTTTATATATTTACAAATATATTTTATCGCTTGTACCGTATTGCAGAACTCTACATTTATATGACAATTTAACATTTTAGAAGAGAATATGAAACAATCCATCCATTGTCAACCAATATTTCCTGTATTCCACGTCGGGTTTTTTGAGTTATCGTACGGGCCGCCATGTTTTGGTGCTTAACGCCTGTACGGAGGATAGCTTTTGTCGTTGGTTTGAGTATCTTTTAAAAACACCCTTGGATACTTTTTGGTACATATTCCTTCCTTCTTTCATGCATGGTGATGACGGATTTAGTGCACCACAGGGAACGGGAATCATATTTTTGGTCACATATCATAGAGCTTTCGATAAGTTTCTGGGTTTGGTATCTCCGCATTTATGGCTTCGTCAGTTTGGTTAGGGCGTAATTTTTCCATCGACAGCAACAGTAAGTGCACATGAGGCGAACCTCTTTTTTGCCACTAGATCGAGTACATGAAGAACTTCATATCACCAAATATTTTGCCTTTTGAAAGAAGAGCAACTAATTTTTTTTATTTTTAATTTTAAATACTCTGGCTGTTAAGTCATGTCTGTCCGTTGAATTTTGACCTGGAAGGAGCTCTCTAGTGATTTCTGGACAGGTGGGATTTCATGCCATTGTAATAAACGGATCATGCCTCCCGTAGTTACGTACGTATGTGAACGCATCCTGCGAGTGTTCATAAAGATATCGCGGGCTATTTACAAAGGATGGGAGAATCACCATTTAACCCAAGTTACTTGGATCTAAATGCGCATCATTCCTTATCGTGTCTTGTAAATGTATATAATTTTCTGCTCGCATTTTCGTTTGGTTAAAGGTAATAAACCTTAAGCGCTCACTCTTCACTTTGACGTACATGTCCACCAAAAACTGACGAAGTCTACATCGAAGCAATAAATTAATTGCCATCGTGTGTCTGAATAACGATGTTCCGAGACGCAGTGTATTCACTACTAACTACTACGGCAGCTATTTCATTTGTGGTCGTAGCATTGAATCATTATTAAATTCATACACTAAAATGTTGTGATCATGTAGAACTTGATTTTTTTGAACAGTGTTTCTTTCCACACTTGTACGTACTCAGAATACCTATTAACTTGTACTTTCTAATCGCCCATGAAATAAACTTGCAAAAATTTTGGTTGCTATTGCTAGCAGTGCAAAGAGCCAATTGTGTAGTATATTTACTGTTGGATTGTGAATGTCGGGCAAAATCCTTGCATCGAAACAATGTTATCTTCCCCAAACATATGAAACCTCCTTATTTCCTTATGGTTCAATTCCTATTTTTTGAAATGTCCTTATGGTTTTTTTTTTAAAAAAAAGGCGAGACTCATCTGTTTCATAAGAGAAAAGTTTTTTTAAGAGGTTCAACTGGCTCGTCTATTGAAGGAAGGGCTATTTTTCCTCGGGGCGAACAACACATGCTTGCAGCTTCCTCTTTCCATTTAAGAGAACTGCAAAATCTGCATTCTTTATTCATCGCTTCTATTTTTATAAGCTTGTGGCTTTCGTAATCAAGATTTTCGTCATGTACAAATGCAGCTTTATCGATTACCCCCCCCCCCCGTGTTTCTTGTGAATATTAGACGTCGCTGACAGCGTGTCTGCAAGATTCAGCTGCTTCAACGGTTTCTGTCTCTTTGAGACGCCATGTAAGTCGCCAGCTGAAGACGCCGAGATTGGGACTGTTCTGGTGTCTCAGCAGCCCTGTGAGCTCCGCCTGTTCAAGCCTTCGCAGCTCGGTTTGTGGAAACGTTTCGTTAAGTCTAGTTACTTTCATAGCTCGAGCTTTATTAGAGTTCTGGGAAAGATTAGACGGCATAATTATGCGGCTTTGGCGGCATAATTCGTAGTAGATACTTTTTCTACACTTCCAAAAAATACAGTACGGTAGCTATTATTATTTTTATTAAAAATATATAATACCTACCTGTTCAAGTAAAGTTATAGCGTTATAATTAACTACTAACCACAAACAAATTATGCAAGTTTGTTCAAATGATGTAGTGTGAAAGACAAAGTTTATCTTCTTTAAATACCAGAAGCGATAAAAGTATTTATTTTGATATAAGGATCAATTTGTTACTACCAAACATGCATAAAAAAACGTGTAATTATCAATTTTTATTGTATTTATGTTTCACTATTTTGGCGATAATGACTTGCACATAAAAGATAGATATATGCTGTCGCGGGCTTTTATGTATATCTGATTATATACGTGTAACCCTTACGGTTTTTGCAGCGCACGCCAGAATAGAGCTTGCAGATGGCAGAATTTTTCCTTACTTGACATTTATCGTGTTATATTTTGGACATTTCACACAATATCTTTATAAATTATAGCCTATGTGTTATTCTGGTGCATAAGCTATATTATTGTAAAGTTTCATTAAAATCCATTCAGTTGTTTTTGCGTGAAAGAATAACGAACATCCTTACATAGAAACTTTCCCGTTTATATTATTAGGGGTGATCAATTGATGAAAGCGTCATTTCAAGTGACGTCTTTTAAGTCACAGTAGTTCCTTATATATGTAATTGAATTGGATTAGAGTAAAACTGAGTGAAGAATCGGAACTTGCATCATTTTAATTTTATATGTACTTCGTCTGTTGCTAATGGGGTTTTTAAATATTTTTGTACTAAATCAACCAGATTGATCGCTTCTTATCGAGGGTCCATTATATTCATGGGAAGGGAGTTAGATTATGTCTTTCGATTTTGCCTAGTGTTTTGGTTATAGTACTTTCAGACTTCTTTCCATCCTAACGTTGAGAAAGAGCAACCAAGGGAAGGGGGTGGGGGTGGGTGCGGAGTTCTCCCATTAATCTTTCAGGATCACTAACCTTTCAAAGGACTATGATTTTTCCGAGTATTTGGAATGCCCTAAGACGCGTAAGCATTGTGCATTTAAAAGCATCTATGCCTTTTGTGGGATTCGAACCCACGGCACAGAAGTTAGCGTCACTAACAACTAGGGCCGTGGGTAGCCTAGTGGTTAGAGCATCGGACTCCAGACATGAAAGCCTGGGTTCGATGCCCGACAGGGGCGGCTTTAGGGCCGGAAAAACCGGACCCATGTCCGGGGCGGCATTTGGACCAAATTTTAAAAATACTTTTTTTTTGTTATGGAAAATTTGGAAGAAGTTAAAGTACACTATCTAGGGAAAACTATTCAGAACGACATATATATATATATATAATTTTCTTTTATATGAGAATATAAACTTATACATTGTTCATAAAATTAAACAAGCTAAATATTATTCGATAATTTTAGATTGCGCCCCTGATGCCAGCAAGATCGAACAAATGACATTTATGGTAAGGTATACATGTATTGAGAAATCTAATTCTAACGAAGTTATCGTTAAAACTAATGCGAGTTTTTTTGGTTTCCTTCCAGTTGAAAGATTAACTGGAAGAGAACTTTCAAATTTAATAGTTGAGAAAAAAAATTAGGGCTAAATTTGCTAGATATGCGGGGGCAGGCCTACAATAACGGAGTGAATATGAAAGGCAAGAAATCAGGGGGTCAGTTTAAAATAAGAATGTTAAATCCGCGAGCAATCTATGTGCCTTGCAGTAGCCACTTTTTAAATTTGGTCCTTAATGACATGGAACGGCATCCTTAGAAGCCTGTACTTTTTTAATGTATTTCAAAAAATTTATTTTTTTCCATCAACTTTTCGTTGGGTTATATTATTAAAATGTATAAAGGGCATAAAACTTTAAAGCCACTTAGTGTAAATAGCTGGAAAAGCTGAATAGAGGCTATTAAACCCTTAAGTTATCAATTGGGAGGTTTTTATGATGCTTAGTTTTTATAATAATGCTGAACTTGACAACTCTATAAGAGATGAGGCCTCTGGATTAATAAATTTTACTTAACAATTCAAGTTCCTATGGCCATCATTATTTGGTATAAAATCTTTAATTGCATTAAAATCCAATTAGCAAGCTATTGCAAACAAAATATTACGATCTACCATCTACTATGGAACTCTCAAGAAATTGTAAGGATTTTCTTAAGGATGTGACTTTGATAAAATGCACTGTGATGCAAAAGAACTGGCCGTCGAGATTGATATCTCTACTAACATTGAGGTGACTCAGCCACGTCACAGAGTTCGACGGAAGAATGTGAATTTTAATTATGAAGGACAAGATGATCCGATGAAATATCCTAAATTAAAATTCAACATAGAGTTTTATTTTTTTACATTGGACGAAGCAGTTAATGCCTTGGAATGCAGATTTAATTTAATGAGTACTGACAGTAATTGTTTTCATTTTTGTACAATGTATATGATTTAAGAGATACCCTTAAAATTTAATTAATTAAAAACTGTAATAATTTAGAAATGATGTTGACCGACGGAGAATCATTGGATGTAAACGTGCTTGATTGAGCAGATGAGATAATTTAACTTTCAGCTTTAGCACGCAAAAAAAAAAAAAAAAAAAAAATACCTATGAGAAGTTTTAAAATTTATTTCTGTTTTAGAATTTGCTCCAAATTTGCTATTGCATTTATTTTACTTTCTTTGTATAATAAGTTTGGCAAGTGTAGATATTAGTTCCTCAAAATTAAAATTAATAAAAAATTTCTTACAGTTAACAAATTCTAAAGATAGATTAAATAGCTTAGCTACATTGGCTATCGAACATGAAATAGCTGAACAAATTGATCAGAAAGTTTTCAGAATTAAAAGTCAGAAAAAAAACAGTGGTATAATTTTTTGTTTTAGTTTTTAATATACACTGGTGTCCAAAAGTTAAGCATAATTGATAATTATGTGAATAAAGAAGGAACTGTAAATCAGAATGGCGGGAAACGTGATATGCGAGTGTAAAATGGTTATAAAATAAGGAAGTAAATCAAAATAATAATAATTTTATTATCCAAAGTAGCAGTTTGAAAGAAAGCTGATCATTGAAAGGATTCACACTTTAAAGAAAAAATGAAAGAAAACGTTAAATAAAATATTGATGCTGCAGTTTCATAAGGCGTGTGGTCATCTCTGACAGCCAGGCACGCTGCACAGCGATTTACCATATTTGCTATGAGATGATGAATGAGTTGTGGGTTTAAAAGGTTCCAAGCTTCTTGGAGAGCTCTCTTCAGTTCTGTAACGTAGCTTGGTGGGTGCGAAAGGGCTGCAATTTGTCTCCCGAGCATATCCCATACATGCTCGATAGGATTTAAATCAGGGGAGTTCGCAGGTTACGACATGCGCTGGATGTTTTCCGTTTCAAGGAAGTCATCAATCAGCTGCGCTTGGTGACATGGCGCATTATCATCCATGAATATGAATTCAGGACCGACAGCACCTCGAAACAAGCGAACATAAGGCTCAAGAACTTCGTCTCTGTATCTTTGAGCAGTTACAGACCCCACGTCAAGAAAATGGAGGTCTGTGCGGCCGTCCATCATGATGCCTGCCCATACCATTACTCCCCTTGATGAAAAATGATGTCTTTCCGTTATGTTTCTTGGTTCAAAACATGTTCCACGTTCTCGCCATATCCTTACCCGCCGAGAATCAGTACTCAGACTAAACCGGGACTCGTCACTGACATCACATTCGCCCACTCTCCCACACTCCAATGTTGATGTTTCAAACTCCAGTTCAAACGAGCGCGTTTATGCGTAGATGTGAGGGGAATGTAAACTGCTGGTCTTCTGGCATACAGGCCAGCATGATTGAGTCTCCTGTAAACAGTTTGTCTCGAAATTCATATTTCTGTCGCCACTGTGAGCACCGAACCCAGTGTTCTGGCAGTACTGCCCCTCTGACGTCGCGCACTTATTACCAGATATCGATCTTAGCGAGGGGTTGTGACTCTTGGTCGACCTGATACTGGTTGTCGCATAACATCTCCCGTTCTTAGAAACCTCTGCCACACTCTTGAGATCCCAGACTGGTCCACACTCAGAATTCGAGACACTTCGGTTTGTAATCGTGAGGATTCCAACGATTCTTCCTTTCGTAAACATGTCCAATTGGCGTCTTTGTGCCATCATTCACCTTGTTTGATGGTTAACAACGTTCCTTCGCACAGCAGTTGCACGAAACTTGTCTGAACTGCCTATGCTGCGTGAATCGGTTTCTGCGCGTTCCGACATGCGCCGGTGTTTCGCGCAGGACGTAGTCGACTGAAAAGTTTAGCTTATACCCAATGTTTCTTCTTCACCCAATTAATATCCGCAAGAAATTTAGAATAATTTTACGAATATTTACTCCATGTTTTTCGCATTTTACGATTTATGCTTAACTTTTGGTTACCAGTGTATGTCTATATTTTTAATAGTTTTTATCTGTTGTATCTAGCAGATGACGAGTTTAATGAGTTGCCTTAGAACTGTAGAACCAGCTAGGAAAATTAAAAATAAGAAGAGCGGAATAACTACGTATAATATTTTCATCTTCTGAAATGGATGTAAAATTATTTCATTTATAATAAATTTTAATCATGGTGCAGTAATTAACACTATAACATAAAAACAAAATGCTTAATTTCATGCTTGACTTTTGGACACCATATATATATACTGCTAGCTCCCTTTTTCTTCGCAAGGAATATTCAAGTTTTATAGGCGTACATTTATGAACAATTTTTATCTTTTTTAATAATAATTTTTTTTTTTACTTTGGGGAGAGGGGCGGCAAAATTGCTAGAACCGGCCCTGTGCCCGATGCCCCCAAATATCGTCTGAGTACACACGGAGAACGTGCTCGTTAAATTAGTGGGTCCGAATGGTGCCGCCATCTATCGTGTTGTGTGAGCAAAAAAGTACTGTCACCTTCATGGGGGCTCAAAGCTTAGGCTAACGACAGGCGTTCAATCTAGCCCAATGCCATGATGAATTTCGTGGGCCTCGATCTGACTGCGTCAGACAAGTGGCATTAGTAACAACAACAACTATCTGGTCTTGGTGAGGTATTTGTGGAGCAAAATGACTGAAATCCGAATACTACGAGACTTCTCTAAGTGTATAATATTAAACTTTCAAATATAACTTAAGGCAAACGTTTTTGTTAGAGTTCTTTTGGTAGCGATTGAATTAGTTTGATTATCGTTAATATAAATTGCAAACAATTTCGCTTATAAGTAGAAAAATGTGTTCTATATCAAATTCCACTATGACTATTTGACTATGTAGAATCGTTCTGTACAATTGTGTTTCTATCATAATAAAGAAAGCGGTTACTCTAGCATCCTAAGAACTTTTCCTTTTAATTTAAAATATACTTAAGGCATAGTATCTTTAAACCTTCAAAAAATTAGTTTTTCAAAAATATTTTTAAAAATTAATACAGATTATTAGGAACATTTAAAAACAAACTGCGTCAAAATTGGACGAAAAGTACGGCAATAGCAATAAAAAAAATGTCAAACGCCAGCACTGGATTGTCCATTTAAACCCAATGTAAACAAACCGTGTTCGTTAGTTTCGGTTTTCAAACGTATGGCGTTATTGAAATTATTTTGTCCCCAGTTGTTGCTAAGTTTTCATTGTATCTATTTTTAATTAGAGAAGGAAGCTTGCAACTCAGCACAGCCCTAGTTCCAAGTAATACTTGGTTACATTTGTATTTCTTACAGATTACTTCTGCTTTATTGAGTTCTATCTCGTAATTCTTAGAAAAATTTTAAAATTTTTGTTGAATTTAGTTTTTTTTTGTCTCGTATTTGGCAAATATATATATATATATATAAAAAATATATATTGTTTAGCAAGTAACAACGTAGAGGCAGTGACTATCGCCGAAAAAGAAAGTTTTCATACGAACCAATACACTTGCAAATTATCAAATAAGCTTGATGTTGATTGTATATCAGCTTCAGCTAAGAAACTGTGCAATAAAAGTGATCTTGATAAGGAAGTAAGAAATTCCAATCATTCTAATGGGTATATATTGATAAACATTGATATTTTATTATCTGAACTATCCTAATATGTAACATGTCCTAACTGCAATACTAAAGCAGTTCTAAAAGAAAAGATTTTGTATGGATTGGTATCAGTTTTATGTTGAATGCTACGCATGCAGTACACTGTCCACTTTCAAAAGTTCATAAGTAATTGCTTCAAGTAAGGACTATGAAGTAAATACACGAATAACCTATTCTATGTGCACAGTAGGGTTAGGTTTTTGTGGTACAAATTTTTTGCACAGCAATGGATTTGCCACCACCACGGTCACAAAAGGCATATGAAAGGATTCCGCGAAAAATAAATTTGACCAGTTGTAAAGTAGCAGACGACTCCTTGAAGAATGCTGCGAAAGAAGAAATACCAGCTTTTGGAAGCAACGAAATCTGTGTCAGTCGTGATGGTACATGGAAAACACGCGGACACACTTCACGTATTGGTGTGTGTAGTGTCATTGGAGATATTAGGAAAAGTACTTGATGTTGCCGTTCTTTCTTCATATTGTAAAGAATGTGAAAAATGGCGAGGTCCAAAATCTGGATATTCATATGAAGAGTGGAAATTATAAAACATCAACCACACTGTGTAAAGAACCATATTGATTCTTATAGTAAAAGAGAAGTAGATGGGATGAAGCGGATATTTCAAAGATTAGTCTCGCAACGAAATGCCAAATATATCAAGTCTCTTGTTGATGGGGATACAAAAACCTTCCCAGACCTTCAAAGGAGAGTACCATATGCTTTCGAAAAAGTTGAATGTGTGGGCCTCATACAAAAGCGTATGGGTGCTAGACTTCGAAAGTTAAACAATGAATCGTGGCAAAAAGTTATCAAACGGTAAGAGTATCAGTGGTAAAAATCGACTGACTGATAAGTTAATCGACACAATTACCACCTGTTACGGCAATGCTATTTGACAGAATCACAGCTCTGCTAAAGATATGCGTCAGGCCATATGGGCAATTTATTGACATTATAGGTCCACTGATAATGAACCTATGCATCACTTCTGCCCAGTTGGTGATACTTCGTGGTGCAAATATCAAAAAGCAGTTGCTACAAATAGTGCTTCTACATTCAAGCATAAAAATACTGTGCCAATTGCCATAATGGATAAAATAAAGCCTATAATACCAGAACTATCTGCCCCAAAATTGCTGAAAAAATGTCTGGGGGGGGGGGTAAAACGCTAATGAGTAGTTCAACTCTACTATTTGGAAGTACTGCCCCAAAATTTCTGGATCATCAAAAAATATTGTAGACATAGCTGTAAGTGAGGCAATAGTGATGTTTGATGAGGGAATGATGGAACGTATAAAGATAATGAAAGCTCTTGGCTTTAAAATAGAACATTTTCCTATTACTTCTGCCTTTCAGGCCAATGATGCACACATAGGAAATGCAGATATTAAATTGAGATCATATACGTTAAAGGCTCTAGGGCTAGCAGAATAAGTAAAGCCACAAATGAGCATTTTGCAGAGCTAGAAGGTCCTACATATGAAATAGGATCATTTTAAATATTATGTATTAAGTTTTATTTGAAATATTGAAAAGTCAATCTTTAAACTTGATTTTCTCAGTTTCAATTTTTTACACTTTCCCGCAAGATTTTAAAAAAAGTTTTCACCCTAGAGCTACAAAAATTAGCATGCATATTCTAGTTATATATCTTTGTTCTGTACGTCACATTTATTTTAAATGGTTTAATACATTTTTATTTGCACAACAGTATATAAAAATTAAAATTTTTAAAAAAATAATTTTTTACGAATTTTTTAATTTTAAAAAACATTAAAATATAAAATATCCTTCAGTTAAGTGATATTCAGAGTAAAGGTTACATTTAGCTTCAATTTAATGGAATAATTGAGATTCTGAAGTGTATAATTTAAAAATTATCTTGCAGAAACAGGAGTCAAGTATTTTTTTTTAAAATTGGTATACATATTTATTTTTTTGAAAAAATTGTATTTATTAAAGAACAAAATTTGTCAACTTATGATGAATCGTAACATGTATATGGCAACGAACAATTTTTTTCTCGCAAGGCCTAAACTCGCTCTAACGAACAATTTACTATACGCCCTCTGAAATAGAAAAGGAAAGGTACTAGGTGTATTTTATACATTTTGTTTTTCAGAGGAATGTGATGCCCTTTTTTACTCCTGCGAATCTCGAAGACGAGTACTACAAGGATGTATTGGAGACTATTGGTTTTCGGGTCGCTCGATGCGAAAGGAGCGATGTGCAACTTCAATTTTTAAATGACCAAAGCCTTCTAAGTATGTATGATTGCTTCAATTGTTTAATATTTCCAATTTCAAAGTTGAACTTTATAGTGTTTAAAATTGTGCTATTCATTGGATTGCGTGTTGGAGGGGGAACTCTTGTATTATTTTAAAACTGGACAACTCCAACTAGACTCTCTCGGGGTAAATCCGTATTCAACGAGAAAAGCTCGCACCTTAGTTAAATGCAACGAACTCTCATATGATATATGAAAATATTGTTTTAATTAGATGTTGTGCCGTAATTTTCCAGTAATTAAAAATCCCTCTGCTTGTAGTCTTAGAATAACATCTATTCAAAGAGAACATTTTGTCTGGGATGTCGAGTAAATATTCGGTACAGCACTCCATTGGCTACGAGATTGAATCCCCATATATATTCATAGGTAATGAAGTTATCGTAACCATGCCAGCTTCCAAGATAACTCGCCAAATTGTCAGCCCTGATCTCATGCATGTCATAGGCAACCTTATGCTTAGTTTCATATTTCTCTGCTTGCCGCCATTTTAAGGCTAACCGTTCGTTGATATGGCAAACTAAAATGTCGGATAATCTTAAGGCCCGTCTAATACTAAAGACTCGGATGTATTGATTTTTTTACGGAATAAAGTTAACATGTAGTATAATTATTATATAATAAAATACTTAAAATAGAATTAAAATATAAATGTATTTTTTGACTACACGCTTAATATTCCAGTCAGCGTATTTAGTTTTTAGAATTCGTGTAGTTTTGTTCAATGCCACTAATACGAATGCGATAGTACTTGAGTACTAAGCCAGGGGTGTCAAACACGCGGGCCGCATGTGGCCTACCAGCACGTATGTGACCTGCGAATACATTAAAATCTTTTTTAAATATCAGGCTTTTAAAGTTTTGTCATTTTGAATATTACTTGAGGGGAATCTTATATTGGGGGGGGGGAATGGAAAGTAATATTTTGTGTGTCGTTCTTCTACGTTAAATTCAAGTAGATGAGCTTTTACCAAGCTTTTTGTTTTAATCAATTATGTAATCATCCTCTTATAAACAACGTTTTACCGCCTAGTGGGGAAATTTTAAATGCCGGACCGATAAAAATCCAATGATTTTTGAACAAAATATCTGGAGATGGTATTTTGGACATCCTCCTAATTTTCAAATTTTTTGTCACTTAAAAATTTTTAAGAGATTGGAATAAATGGAAATCCGTTGGAGCAGTATCGGGCGTGTATGGATGGTGAGACAATAACTCCCATTTCAATTTGTTAACTTATTCCAGGATTCGTCTTGCCTTATCAAGTTTCAAAATAACGCCTTTTTTGTGAACAATATCTGGGCACTTTTCAATTAAAGATTGATTTACTCGATCTACTTGTAAACTGTAAATGTTCGCAGTTTGTTCAGATTTCAGCACTTCAAAATGAACGGACCCTCAAATTATCCACCAAACCCACAAAAGGCGTTTTGGGAGAAAACTACTGTCCTTTTTGCGTTTCGGATGATCATAGGGGAGTCATTTTTGGTCTCCAGTGATCAATCAAAAAACATTTCTGTAGTGTGCTGCTGAAGCAATGAGTTGTTTTCTTCGGACAGATTATGCAGGATCCAAACACCTGCTCTGCTCACTTTTACCAATCTGCTGCAAATGTTCTTGCATGGTCCACCAAGTTGGGTAACAGTGTGTAACAGTTCCTATATTGTATGGCATGGATTTGCCTCCACTTCAACCCTTAGTATACCAATGTCTAAAGCTGTTCGTCTTCCTGAAGTGTGCGAGTCGGAAAGATCGAAACTACCCAATTTGAACTTAAACCCACCAATGTACTTCCGAACATGTAATGCGTTTGGTTAAACATCACAAAAGAGTTTGGTATCAACCATTGCGTTAATACACTTGTGAAACTCAAAAAGCATATAATGCAAGATATGGATGTGTTCTGGTATTTGGCTGGCCATTCCTCAATAAATTGCAAAAAACAATTTAAGACTTAAATATTTACGAGTAAACAAATCACTCTAAGCATAATGTCTTTGGTACGATTTTGAAGTACACAATGAGCTGATAAATGACTAACTGATATCGATATACGAAAAAACGACACTGCTTTCCGGTCCCCCTAATATAAATCTACAATATATTTGCCTGTTACTTATTCTTGTTTTAAAAAAAATCCTTTTTGATAATAGAAATGGCCTTTAGATTAAAAAATATTTTTATATATTTCATTAAACGTCTTCATTTAATTTTACCATACTAAATTATTTTTTATTGAATTCTGAAATGTGTACGGTACATATTCTGAACTATAGCTGGTACCCCGATTCTTAATTAGTGCGACTTTTATTTCTCTTCCTTCTGTGCTTGGAGTGTCCCATTAGCAAGAGGCAGCCAGAGGTGTTTTTTAAAGTTTGAAAAATATTCAAGATGGTTAAGATAAAGGGTACTTTATACTTAATCGTTTGCGAATGAAAGCACAATTAAATTTCAACAATGAGTAAAGAAAGATCAATTCAAAAGTAACGCCGTAAATTTCAAGAAAATGACAACTGTAATATTTTTTTGCTCTCACAATAAAATTAAAATATGCCTGATACCTAAAAACTCTATTTCACTTGCTAAGGAATATAATCTTAAAAGGCACTGTGACAAAATCATGAAGCAAACTATGACCAATACTTTGAAAAACTTTGTGAAGAAAATTGTCCGAATTGAGAAATTCTTCAAAAACAATAAAGCACATTTGTTAAATTTGTTGAAGACTATACGACTGCTGTAAAAGCTACACATTATTACATTTAATCACGTAAGCAGATCGAAATCGTTTATTGAGAGGGAATTTATTAGTTGATGTTTATTTAAAACTGTGAAATCATGATATCCAGAACAAAGCAATTAAAAATGTAAGATAAAGTCGAAATATTGTAGGTAGCAGAGTTGATGAAATACACTATCTGGCCAAAAGTATCCGGACACCCAGTGGTATGGACTTAGAGCGTCTTGAGGCACATATTAATATGATGTTGGTCTCCCTTTTGCATGGATGACAGCCTGCACACGTTTGGGAAGACTTTCCACCAATTGTTGATAGGTGACCATAGGTATTGCCTTCCAGGCGTCCATCACAGCTGAAGTGAGTGCTTGCAGTGAGGATGGTCGATTTGACTGGCTACGTAATCTGCTCTCTAATTCGTCCCAAAGGTGTTCTATGGGATTTAGATCGGGGCTCTGAGAAGGCCAGTCCAGTTTTTGAACACCCATTTCGTCAAACCACGTCTGTGCAAGCCTCGATGTGTGAATGGAGCAGTTATCCTGCTGGAAGAGAAATGGGCCTTCCCCGAAATATTGCCATAGAGTTGGGAGTGCAGCATTGTCCAGAATGTCCGCATACATCTCAGAGTTCATGTTTCCAATCACAGGAACTAACGGACCCTGCCCAAACCACGAGAAACACCCCCACACCATTATGCTTCCACCACCAAACTTAACAGTCGGCACAATGCAGTCACTAAAGAAACGTTCGCCGGGCATCCGCCAAACCCAGACGCGTCCATCCGACTGCCAGACTGTAAAACGAGATTCATCACTCTAAAGAACAGTTTTCCACATGTCCACAGTCCAATGACGGTGAGCTCTACACCATTGCAATCGATGCTTCGCATTCTATGGAGTGATGTTTGGCTTGTGAGCGACTGCACGACTATGGAATCCCAAGTTTTTTAACTCTCGAAGGACAGTCCTGCTGCTAACACTAATTCCTGATGAACTTTGGAACTCCTGAGAACTTTCCACCAACGAGGACTTGCGATTTTGTTTCACTACTCTTTTCAGAGTTCTGCGGCTGCGTTCACCAAGTATTTTCAGCCTGCCTGCCTCGACGTTTCCACTTCACAATTACATCACTCGCAACGGATTTAGGCTTCTGTTGAATATCCGCAATCTCACGAACTGATTTCCTACAAAGGTGGCATTCCACTATACTGCCACGATCAAACTCACTAAGCTCCTTTGACTTACTCATTACCTCACAAACGCATAAATACAATCTGACTAACCACTACCAACACTTTTATAGCTTTCAATTACGTATCAAATTGCGTCACTCGCCAGAATCACTTTTTTAATGGGTGTCCGGATATTTTTGGCCAAATAGTGTAGCAGAGAATTTGAGAAATCACCATAATTCAATAATATCAATATTTCAAACCTATTTTATTGCAATATTGTGTCATGAAAGTACAGACTTTAGAAATTTCGCCCACCTAATCGTTTTTTTTCACGGACGCGATGTTGATTTAAAAATAGTGAAGAACTTTTTGAAATCATTCATATTCAAAATACAACCTCTGAAGCTGATATTTTAAATGTACTTATAGAGAAGTTTTGAAGAAATTTAAGTTACTATTGGGAAAAATTGGTTTGTCTTGCATGATGGTGCTGGTAATACCACGACCGGTATTACTAAACAAGTTGTTGCAAGATTAAAAGAAATATGCAAACACAGCATGGCAATGGTAATTGTGGGCATTTTCTTTTAATTATTCACCAGAAAGTACTGTAATCCAAAGTTTTAAACGTAGGAAATCTTTTAAAAATAGTCGCCAAAATTGTAAATTATATTCGAGAATATAGACTCTTAATCATCGCATCAATTTTCTTCATTTCTAAAAGATATAGAAAAGGAATACACTACGTGATCTACCATATTATATGAAAATTCAATGGTTTTAAAATCGTAAAGTGTTAAAACGAATTCAAGTTGCTGGAGGAAATGATAATTTTTTTGGAAACTAAAAATATTATGAGTGTGCGGAATTAAAAGATGGACAATGGATAAAGGACCTGGCTTTCTCGATCGATATATTACAAGCCATCTTGATTAACTTAATTTTAAGCTTCAAGTCAAAAATCATGTTGTTGCAACTCTATTTGATAATAATTATTATTTTTGCGAAATTAACTAGGAAAAGAAAGCTCGTCTCGCTTTCAAAGCTGTCATAATCTATCGATTAAATCCCATAAATTAAAATTTAGTGAATATTTTCACTAAACTAAATTTTTAGAAACGGAATTATAGATCTAAGATTTTCTGAATTTCGCACTTTTGCTTCATCTCTAACTATCGATATTGCAATTGTTGATGAAAGCTTACAAATAAATTAATTGAAATCCAATGTGATTCTTTGTTAAAGCAAATTTGTAAAAGATGGAATTGTAGATTTTTATACATATTTATCAGTAGATCTGTTTCCTAATATTTATCGTTTATGTGAATAATGGCTATGTGCAGAAGCACTTATTTATGCGGGCAATTTTTTTAATGAAAAATAGCGAAAATTCAGAAAGATTAAGATTAACCCCAATCAACATTTATCGTCAAAATTATTTCAGCTCAGTATTTTTAATCGAATCTTAAAAACTTGCTTTGGGAAATAAACGGTGTCGAACATCTTCTAAAAAAAGTAATGTTAAATTGAAATTCTTAATTTTTTATTTTTTTTAGTTTTTTTTACAAAAAATATGTGTAGAGTTCAGGTTTGAAAAAATAACATGAAATATAAAATAACTAAGTAATGCATTGAGTCTAATAAATGCATGATACATTATAAAAATCGCATTTTTTGAAGATTGTAAGCATGCGGTCCTCAGCTTATAATAAAATAGACCATGTAGCCCGTAATATCATAAGACACCGCTGTACTAAGCAATATTTTCGAAATCATGCAATATATAAAGAGGAAAAACATGCCGTAAAGGAATTTAATAGTAAATACCTTTTCAATAAGATTTATACGACGTACAAGTATACGACTTATAATTTATGTGGGACCCAAAATGTAAAAATTGTAAAGTGTTGCAATAGGAACAAATTAAAATTGTGTAATCAAAGCGAACGTCGGTTGTCCAGCTATTATTTAAGTAGAATAGTTTAAGCAAAAAGGCGAAGTTTCATCAGACTTCATTGATATGTTATCTGACCTCTAATAGCTTCGAGCCGAAAATTTTACATGGACTTTGTAAGCAATCCATTCATTTTCGACTATCTTCAACGTACTAACCGAACTGTTAAAAAATGTTCTCTGAATTGAAGAGACTAAGCATTAAAGTATAATCTGTCTTAAAATTTTCTTTCAGGAGAATTGTTGTCAATTGCTGTAGTTATCTTAAAGATACCTGAAGACAAGATGACTCAATTTAAAGAGGAATCGGTAAAACTTTTTAAAGAATTGATTGGCTACAGCGGAAGCGGACCTTTACGCTACGAGGCTTCTGAGCTTCTTTTACTCGCCATTAAACCATAAGACGGCAGGAATTTGGAGAAGTTCTTATACTTTTTTATCCTAGAACTATTTTGTACATGTTTTTAATGCAAGAAACGTAATTTCATAAACGTTTTCTTGACTTGGCCAAAATAAATGTTAGTGGTTTTGTAGTTGTGTTTCTTTTATTTTATATTGGCTTGTCTGCTGATATCCGGAATATATTCTTTTGCGCAAGAGAAATGTTATGGTAACATTATAAAAAAATTCTATACAAGTATGCATTCCATACTGAAATTTTCTGGTCAGGACAAAATTCGATAGCGAGTTTTTTTTACAGTAAAAGTTTGAGATACGAGTTTCCTTCGGGATATCACCAAGAATAGTTACTTGCCATGATTCACAATTGGATGCTTTACTTGCCAAATCGATTAACTTCTAAACGATTCTTTTAAATTAAAAATTCAAAAAAATATATTGAATTATTTTATCACTAAACGATTTGGCAAAGGAAGCATTCAATTATGATTCTTCACTAATTTCTGGTGGTGAACGATAGTGTCTGTGTTGAGTCATGGGGTTTGAATCCTGGTTCTATTAAAACTCCACTAAGCATATTAAATGCATCAAGGCTAAGTTTTCACTTTAACTTAGTGTAGAAGGTGAACGTTTTTTTATGTAGATGCATTTTTTCGGTTATTTTTTAAAGGTAGGCTTCATTTCAGACATGGAATGGATCAAAAAATTGTTTCAAGACGGACCATAATGTAATGAAGTTTAATCTTGAATGATTCTAAACAGAGTAGAGATGGAATGTTTTACAATTGGAGTACTCAAAGTGGCTGGGGGATGAATAGGGGACTTGACTGATATTGAGAAATGCAAATCTGAAAACTTGAATTAGTCCTGAGCAGTAATAATGTAGCTTTAATGATGCTATACAAAACTGGATCTATCTACACCAATTTGACTAAATAAATGTGTGAATATTACATTTATTAGCATATAACGGTATTAAAATGAGTATTATTTTTCAGATAAAATAAATACATCTAACGAATTGTGAAACTTTTTACATTTTGAAATAAAATCACTGTAAACTGCTCTCGTTAGGGAAGTTGTATTAAATTATCCCTGATGTCGAGGGAAAAATACGTTGATACATTAATTTGTTTTTCTTTTTCCTTTCATATGCTGCGAATCTTTCTTTTTTAAATCGGCTTCTAAACCTCAAGTCTCCCACCGGACGACTTGCAAGAAGGGCACTTGAAATCCAGTCTTTCAACCTGAAAGTACAGTATATTCCTGGTAAAGCAAATGTCGTTGCAGACATGTTATCCCGCTCATTTACTCAAGAAGAAGAATCCTTTTGCGAATCCAATAACATACGATAGCTGATATGCCAACACAAAATTGTAAGGGCATGCTCGAGGCGCAGCTTAAAGATGACAAATTAAAAAATTCATCGACAGTTTTGAATCCCCTCTGAAGACTGAAGAATATGCAAACCGGACTGAACGTGGCTTTTTGATGAGTCAAGGTGTTTTATATCGTTATGTTCCTGATGCTGATATCGCAGAAGCTCAGTTAGTCATTCTAACTGCTGAACGTGAGTTGATAATGCAAAGACATCATAATGATCCGATGGCTGGACATTATGGAGAAGGAGCATTCCAGAAAATCGCAAGACGTTATTTCTCGACAGGCATGAAAAAGTACATATCGGATTATATTAAGAAATGTCCAGAATATGCGCGTTTTAAGGCTACAAACCAAAAGGTTGTTTTGTTTAGAACTCCGATCTACTCACAGAGATTTGAAGTTCGTGCTATTGATTTATTTGGGCCACTGCCTCAAACTGACACAGGTAAACAATGGATATTCATTGTCGAGGATTGTGCCACAAAGTGGGTTGAGTTATTTGCCCTTTCTCAAGCCAGTGCCCGTCATTGTGCTACAACTCTCATAGAAGAAGTGTTCATGCGTCATGACATACCAAGACGAATTATCAGTAACAACGGACCACAGTTTGTCAGTGCTATTCTACAACAGATTTGCTTTACTTTAAATATAAGTCAAAATTTAATGCCAGTTTATTCACCACAATCTAATCCAATAGAGCGAAAAAACAGAGACCTTAAACCCCGACTTGCAATACTTGTTAGAGACGATCATTCCAATTGGTATTCCATACTCCCAGTCATTCCTTTTGCAATGAATACAACTGTCTGTGACACTACAGGTCACACTCCTGCTTACCTACTACTCGGAAGAGACCTACGAACTGTAGACGATGTGGTGAAAGATTTCAAAAGAGTCGTTCACAATGACAACTTCGTTGCCGAAATAACACCTTATTTAAAAAGATTTACAACTATTACCGAAGACATACGAGAAAGAATAGAAACAAAACAAGATCAACATAAAAGGCAATAAGACAAAAATCGTCGTCCAGTCTATTATTCTCCTGGAGATAAAGTTTGGGTTACTTTACATCCCATCAGTAATGCAAAGAACAAGAAAACTTCCAAGTTCATGCCAAAGCGTGACGGTCCATATTTATTTCTCACCCAAAAGTCACCCACTTCTTATGTTATCGCAAGTCTTGCCAATCCATCTGAACCGATAGCTACTTACCATACTTCTGCTTTAACACTTTTTAAAGACATGGACACTTCTTCTGTAGCTCCACTTCGAAAAAGAGGCCGACCACAAAAAGTTGCGTCCACATCAACACAAAATAAACATGTTCCGTCAACTGCTTCAACGGCTACTTCCAACAGAATCATCCATCCCTCAACAAGAGCTACTACTACGAGAGCTAATTCTGTCTCCTCGCCGGGACGTCGTCGATTCCATAGGGGGAGATTGCACCCCCCCCTCCTCACATATTAACAGCAGAAAGACTTTCACGCCCTCTAGTGGCTTGAACAATCTTCAGTGATGGCCAAGATTCCGAACTGGAAGGACGTACGAGCCTGCGCTCCGATCCCCTTTCAATTGTAATCTAAATATTTGTCCTCTCTAGTTATGTATATTAATGTTTGTTTTGTCCAATAAACGTGTTTAAATTATCTAGTGGACTTAGTTAAAAACCCATTCCCCGCGTGTCTCTTTATTACATTGGGTCACACCCCTTATAATTTGGCGCCCACCGTAATAGTTTGACACCGAACGTTATAGCTTAGAATTATTATTGCACAATAATAAATGGCTACACAGAAATAGTACCACTACGTTTGAAAAAATGCTCCATTCTCGTCTGCGCCGCTTTATGTGATAGAGCTTTTGTCTATTAATTTCTACGTATTCGGTGGTAGGGCGGAAGAACGAACGTAAATTGCTTGCTCTCGAAAATAAAAATAAATTTGATATGGTATTTTGCGTATTTTATTTTGGATTTGAAATTTTTTTACTGGTTTTTTATTTTATTACTATTTTGATTGTAAGCATCTTTTTCTGTTTATCTTCAACGGCAAACGTGGGCCCCTAGAACCCGGGTGCCCTGGACTGCAGCCCATTATGCCCATACGTAGATCCGGCCTTGTTTACGGTAATAGATTTTAACTAAAAGTTAACACACTTTTTAAGCTATTCCGTTCTTTCTATAACTCTCTCAACATATTTTGTAGGGATTCAACTAGCTTAGTTATCTCATCTGTGGTTATTTTGTTCCATTCTTCTACTATGACAGATTTGAGCATTTCCTTGGATGTTATTACGTTCTCCTTGATTATTCACTCAAGTAAATCTTTCAAATATTGTATTGTGCTAAGGTCTGGGGACTGGGATGCCTTACGGAATTGATTTGGGACATAAAACAGCCATGGCTTCACAATGCAAGCCCTTTTCTTGGTACCTTTTGTCCTGCTGAAAGCAAAAATCATCACTTGCTGCAAATTTCTCGGCACTTATCCTGATATTTTACTTCAATAAGTTCAAGCAATCAATTTTGTACATTGTTGATTCAATAAATTCCAGATTACCGACCCAAAGGCTTCCTAAGCACTCCCATACATTATACCTCCTCCTGCAGATATTTTTGCAGGCATATTTTTGTCCTTTTTGATGCCGAAAATACAAAAATTACTATCAATTGAACATATTACATTTTTTCAATAACTATGTATCCTATTTTGGTGGGTTTTTTTTGCAAAAAGTAATTCTCTAAGCTTTTTTCACTCGACAGATGAATGGTTTCTTGAATGCAACTCGACCGTAATAGTTATCCTTTTACAGTTCTTTTCAAATTGTAGTTAAAGTCACCCTTTTTTTGCAATATCGCAGCAACATTTTTAACTATTTGCGAAGCTAATAGTCTTGGATTTATTTCTATAGAGCTTATTACAAAGCAAGATTCTCGAGGTGACGCGGCAGATGGGCGTAAGATCGTGACTTGGACGTGAAAATTTTAGTTGATTTGAAGTTTATGAACACTTTATTGAATCAATGAATGTCTCCTTCTTACTGTTTCAGCAATTACTTTAAAAATTTTCATTTTTTTTGAAGATCTATGATGAATTTTTTTCAATAATATACTATATCTATCTCTTGCTTTTACCTGCCATTGAATTACATAAGTTTTCAAAGCTCAAATCCTAAATAAATCGTAAAAGTAGCTTATAATTACTTAAAACACGATTTAGTGCAATTATTTTTCAGTAAAAGGTCTTTCAAAACTCTATATTGTAAGAGTACTCAGACTTTTGGAGGGGGTGGTTGGTGATTATTTGGTGGTTATTCTTGTTTTTTCATGTTAAGGCGGATTTTGTTGCTGTTGTTTGAATAAGGAAATTTTGAAGAATCTCTGACAGGTATGTTGATTTTCTGAAGCGAGATTTTAATGGTAATTATAACATAAATTCATAAGATGATTGATTGCCTGTACGCAGATTTTCGGAGGCAAGCGTACACTTCATATCTTTATTACATAGCAGACATAAATCATTAACATATACTTACTTATGTACGCAGAAAGTAAAATGTTTAAATAACATTGATATCTCATTAAAAAGTTACTTTCCGATACATATAAAGTACGTATATACAGTTAACCCGTTCAGGACCGTGATCAAGCGTTTCTTCCTGCAGGGCTCACGGTATCATATATGTCATTACGCTTTCCCTGCTCTGAGGTCCATGATCACATAGGTGTGATCTGAATTTGAAACGCTTTTGTATTAATTTTTACAAAGCACTAGATGGCGGTTAAAGTCCGTTTTTTTCCTTCCGAATAATGTTTCACAAAACTTTGAACTTCAACATGTCCTTTCGGCTCCGAGTGTTTTTTTAAAAATGAGATCCGGGATATTTATGAATAAAAACAACTGCACATGTTTAGCTTTTTGGAGAGAGTCGAGCTCCAAAGTTACATGATTTATTGCACTCTGGATTTCGGTTTATATTATGGCTAAGTTGGGAAAAGACAAGAAAGCTTATGAGTGTATTGGGCATCAGAAATTCATAACAATATTTTCCGTATTTTTTTTTTATTTCTCTGGTTCGTATTTGCAACACACATACACAATAATTTTAATACTCAAAGACCGGGGTGGGCATTACGTCGATCGCGATCGACCGGTGGACCGCCAAGACAATTTGGAGTGACCTCTTGAAGATTAGCTATTGGTAATTGTACCGGAAGTATTCAAGATTGGCTGACAGTACGGAGACTATGTCTTCTACTGACTGTAATTACGAGAACTAACTTTAGTTGAAAATGTTTCATTTTTTTAATGTGTTTTCAATTGTTTCATAATAAATGCATCATTAGATATTATATTTGTGGCTATTATTATGTTTGTATTTTGCGTTTTGCTTTAAACGCAGTTTCAAAAAAGTGAGTTTTTCGTTTTATTTACATATATAAGTACATATTCCGTATTTATTATTGTTAATATAAATATTGTTGACCTTTTGCTTACCTCACCCCACCTACGACCCTGGTCAGTGGGCGCACTCGTAAATTTTTCAGAGGGGGCGTGGCGTGGTGGCCCAGGGTCGAATGTCTACCATTCTCATATCTACCCCAATAAGCATATATATATTTCATTTTGTGGATTGTCGGGAACAAAGAACAGTAAGAAAAATAGTATTGAATAAATTAACATTAATTAATAAAAATTATTAACAAATACTTAATTAAATTTTACGTACTATATACATGGGAGTATAATCGATCGGGAAAAAAATCCTGGGCTATGGAGGAGCGTCCGGATCCGTGGACCCTCCCCCCACCCTTTGTGCGTGCCGCTGATAGTTGGTGGACCGCAAGACCTTGAAAAAATTAAAAGTAGCCCGTACCCTGGAAAAGTCTGCCCACCCCTGCTCAAAGGCATTTAAAAAGCAGATCTTTATAGAACAAATGCGATGACTCATTTTTAACGAAAAAGAATTGTTGGTTCTTATTGACTCTCATTTTTAAATAAGTAAAAACAAACAATTCGTTTTCCTGTCGAAATTAGAGTTCATAACCGTAAGAACAGAAAACATAATACTAATGTGATACTAAGAAAGCTATAAGCAATATGACGATTAATTAAAAAAAAACTATATTAGCTGTTATTTGAAAAGATCTGTATCAGTCCAAGCCTTAAGTTTATATGAGAGTAAATTTATGGTTTGGGATTTACCAGATAGTATTTGTAAATTTTACGTCTACTTTATTTTAATCACCATGGCGAAAAGAGCGTATTTTTTATGGACTAGTTCTACTTTGTAAACAACAACAGTGAGTAGAACCCTCTCTTACTTCCGGTATAATGTTAATTTATGGGAAAACATCGAAATTCAACTGAGTTTTTCAAACTTCTAAATGCTAGTTTTTTAGAAATATTTTTTGCACTATATGGATAGAATCTGTAGATTTCTGATTCAGGATTTTATAGTATTTATTTCAGCATCTTTTCTAAAATACCTTGTTAATTTTTTAGCTGAAAGCAATGGAGATTTTGCATTAACCGGAAAAAGAAAAGGGTACTAATGACTGTAGCGCCCCCATAGCAAGCTTTACGGTAGAACTTGTCCATTAAAATGAAAACATTTTATTTAAAATTCGTGTTTTTTTTTAAATATAGCGTACATATTTGCACTGCATATTCAGATAACATCAATGACGTCAAATTTATAATTTTTGTCGTAATTGATTACATTAAAGATTTTACATCAATTTTAACAATGAAATTTGGCTTATCAGATAGATTCACCAGGTTCCGTTCGTGCGTATAATTTTAAGGAGGCGCGGGCCTGGCGAAATGTTTCTTTCTCCTTTCGGCGGTCCTGAAGGGTTTAATGAAAGCAGATTTAGACGCAATAAAGAGTAACAGATCTTTTGTTGTTGTGTTTTGATTTTTGTTAGAATTTTCTTTGAGTAACCACGACAGATTAGTGATCATGGTCACGGCATCGGGTAAGGGTTCGAATCCTGTTGCTTCTAATAACTCAAAGTGTAGAGGGGATGATACACGTTAAATCTCTCCGCATTCAAAATAAATATGATGACATCCTTATTTCTTGTCCATGGTTCAAAGTTACGAGATTCATCTCTACTATCCCAGTTTTTGCTTCAAAATTGGATGTTAATTAAAAAAATCAATTAATTAATCCACATAGTAGACAAGATTCTATAGTAACTTTGGTGGTTGGTTGGTAACTTTGGTGGTTGTGTAGTTCCCGCTTTGTCCAGTCGTTGGTTCGAATCCTAATATCTCTACAGATCCACCATGTAGAAGGAACAATACACGTTAAATCTGTTGATGCTCTAACTCCTCACAATGATGTGGTGTGAAAGTTTGGAAAGGAGACTGCCTGCTCATATGTTTTCTTTGTCACTGATTGAGGTTCAAAATGAAAAGTCTGCAACCAAAAGATTTCGTATAATCTTCAAAATACGACTTAAATAAACATAAATCTGGTCCAAATCTTCGTTCTGTCATCCCATAATGTGGCCACAGTACCCTAGTGGTCAAGGTTACGGGCAGTTACAGTTATGATTTTGTGGGATATGGAGCAACAAAGGCTATTATCCCCAAGGTAACGGACTCGTGGCCGGAGTGTCATGAGTTCGAGCCTAGTACCTGTCATGTAGACCTGGCGTGTAGGGGGTTATGTACATTAAATCAGTCGAAGCTCAAAAGTCCTCTTGTTGGTGTAGAAGTTAGGAGAGGGGGTGACAGCTTCATCACTTGAACATGGTTCAAAATTGCGAGGACCATCGCAAAAGCCACATAATAGCTGAATAGTGCGACGTTGATATTCACTCTTTTATTTTATTGTAAGAATACGGTTCGAATGCAAGACGGATAAGAGGAGTAAAAAACCCAATCAAGAAGTAAGATAAAAATTAATTTAATAGTTTTTAATATATTTGAACTCTTAAGAGAGTTTACTTTTTGGTATATCATATCCATCCATATTTTATATATATTCCCCAGAAACGTCTTCACAATATTTTCTCTTTTAGCTTGTTGATTTTAGATTTTTCAAATCAGGTTCTGCTTTTGAAAGTATTTGTCATACGGTACCCAAGTAAGTGTTTAAGATTTAATTGAGGTAGAGTTATGGACTTTTTCTAATTGATTTAAAATATTAAAATATATTTTTCCACATTTAAGGAAATTGAATATCGTTGTGTAATTGACAAAAGCTCACATGATTGTCCCTGATTTGATCAAGAATTTATTGTAAGAAATTATGTAGTTCGCAAAATAGTGTAGCTTTAATTATTCTGTGTTTTGGGGAGAACTTTATACCAAGCATCTGTTATTACGTCTTATAATTTCCTGAGGTATAGAATTATTTACGTTCTTTCATTACAAAAATCCTAAGCTGAATCTGAGGTGGAATTATAAGTAGTACAATTTGGTTATCCGATTACCTTAAAATCTCTGATCTCTTCAAGCACCGACTAATGTATTGTGGTTTAATTTTGTTGGCTAATTTATAAGAACGGAAAGTTATATACATATATATTTTACGCCTACTTGTACAGAAGTTGCAATGGTTTTTGTAAGAATGTATGCCCTTTCAGACTATAAAGCACGCTTTTAAGAAAATGAATTTTTAGGAATATTTGAAACTAACACAGGGATTGTTAAAAAAGGGTGTGAAGAAAATTTACTGAATTGTTTGTGAATGCTTTGTGTAATATAAAAATTGTGTTGACGCGTACTCTTAAGAAATCTCTAAATTATAAAACTTACTATAAATGTATATAAATAAAAAATTTTGGTTTTTAAAAACTTTATATTGTTATTCAGTTTAGAAAAAATTTAAACGTCTCTAACTTTTGACTCGTTTTAAAAACGAATAGTAACATAAAAATATGAATATTCATATATTAAATTCATTCACAAATATTTTTCGAGCAGACTGCCTTTATGAAATTTTCTATAAACTTTCGGTAGTTCTTTCCATTGGTATAAAGTTTTATCAGTTTTATCTCTTACCAATTCTTAAAAAAATTCTCCCCTCGGGGGGCTCACCTTCTACAGGTGAGTACGGGTGTCACAATCCCGAGGTGCCCTAGCGTTCTTTTCCTTTTTCCAAGGGGTTTACTGTCTTTGGTAAACACGGGCTTCACGAACCCGGGGTACCCTAGTGATCCTTCTCTATTTTCGACCCTCTGTCTTGTCATTCAATTCATTCTTTCTTTCTCTCTTCCCGTCTAGACCACAGATATTAAAACAAATGTTTGGCGCAGTATAGTGCCAATAAACCCCAAATCTTGTGCCAATAAACCCCAAAATCACCTCACCTTAAAAAAATTCTGGAAACCACGCAAAAAATACTCTTTAGTTTTACTCCTAGTCGCATATCTTAAACTGTTGAGTGTAAGACATCATCAGTAAATTATAGTCTATTTATATACATCATGCATTGACTCTTGTGAAGTTGGTGAAAAATATAAGAGGTAGGATTCAAAAGTTCCCGGATTGAGTCTGTTACTTAAAAAATATTTCTAATTAAAGTTCTGATACACACCCTCCTTCAAATTAAGACCCTTGAGCAACAACAGACACTACCATCGCTTGTGAAAATCATGAAAACATTTCAGAAATTCATTTTTTTTTTTTGTAACTTTTAAATCAGCCTGCGACGCACTTTTAACTTCATCTGCAGATGGAAATCGATGACGTCACATAGAGATTGTGGTGTTTCCAAGATGCCGATGCTCTTTCGGATTGCGGGTCGTATAAAAAAACTCATCCTCTCGTCATCAATAACAATTCTGTCGAGGGAAGGATCTTTGTAAACAGCAGAGATCGAGTTTTCCACCATTTCCATGAGAATTGCCGTTTGGTCTTCGTTTGATATGCAGGGAACGATAAGTTAATACACCTTTTGCATGTCAAGATCATAAAGTATCCGTTCACATGTGGCCCCGGACATACCAACTGATTCTGCAATTTGAGTTACTGTTTGAAGCCTCTTATGTACCGCCGTAGAAACCTTTTTACCGCTCTCATGCGATAAGTCTGAGGACGTTCCAGAACGTCCGTCGTCTTCGACACTTTCCCTGCTTTCTCTGAAACATCGATGCCACTCAAAAGCTTGCTTTCAAGGTAATTTATCACTGTTGTACACATGCTTCAACATTTCGTAAGTCTCCGTAACACTCATTCTCAATAAGAAAAATTTGATATTCATTCTCTACTCAACAAACGCTATTTCTTTTAATCGCCGGTTACTAATTGCCTCCACCTACGACACACGACACCGTGATTTGGGACAAACCACTTTTAGAAAAGGGAAGGATGCAGTTTCAGAGAAATGTTATCGTAGCCGCTCTATTGCAAATATTTTCACGTTATAGGCTCAGTCAGGAAACTTTTGAATCCTACTACGTATCTTGATATTTCGCTCCTGACATGGGGAATTCTGCTTGAACTGCAGTCGTAGCAAAAAGGGACAACCAATGATTTGCTATAAAAGTTAAACTGATAAGACTAAATATTGTCTACCTTTTATTACGTTTTTCAATTAGTTAATGTAATGGGTAAATCTATATTTGGACATTAGTTTTAAGACTTTTTTCAATAATAGAATCGCAATGATAAAGATTCACGCGAATATTCCAGAATTTGTTAGATTCAGTAGATTTGCGCCGAATTCATTCTTGCATGAAGTATACGAGAGTCGCTGTGAAATTTTTGAGATACTCTTAGGTTTTTAAAGTTATACCTACAAAATTTTAGGAGTGTTCAATGTAGTCTCCTCCAGCATCAATGCCCTTTTGTAGACGAATTTTTCAGATCAAATGCCTCAAGCCATTCATTTCTTGGAATTGATGGGAAAAAATGCTTTTATAGCCACATTAATCTGTTCTTTGGAATGAAAACGACGTCTACGTAAGTTCTTTTTTTGATTAAAAAATAATCAAAAGTCCCACAGAGCTATATCCGGAGAATATGGTGGATATTCTATCGATTTAATTTCTTTTTGCTTAAGAAACTCAAATGTTAATCCAGCTGTATGGGAAAATGTATGGACATGGGGCCCCTAGCCCCCTAACATTAACTTCTTGGAGAATTTCTGGAAGACATTTAGTGGTATACCAGTTTACTGTTATTCTTTTGTCCTAACTTGATGGCTTCGATCAATCCCTTTCTTCTGAGGAAAAGGGCATACATATTACTTTTTTCATTGCTCTTTGTCTTTTCACCGTTGTTGGCATGGGATCATCTTCAAAGACCCATACTTTGTTTTTTGGCGTGTTGGAATGTCAAAAAACGGTATGTAAATTTTATCACCCATTACAATTTTAGAAATAATGCGGTGGCCACCATCATTTAGCAATTTAAGGGTTTCTTTAGTGATTCTGACACGATCCTCTTTTTAGTGCTCAGTTAGATTATGGGGAACCCAACAGAAAATTACTTTTTGATACGTAATTCTTCATGAATATTTTTCTGTATGGCTACTGATCCATTGCTAAGTTCCTTCTGTATCATTTGGTAGGAACAGCGATTATTATCAATTAACACTTTTCGTATAGTAAGCGCATTACCCGGGATTACTGCCGACAGCGGCCTTCCTGTGTATTCTTAATTTTGAAGAGAATTGTGATCTCTGCAAAATTCCGTAAACCATCTGAATATAGTAGCACGACATGGAGATTCATCGCAAAATGTAATTGCAGCCGTTGAAAGAATTCCTCTTGATTTAATCCAGCTTTAAAATCATAAAATCATATCACAATATATTCTCGCGTCAATTCAATTTTCTCTTCTAAAATTTATTTTACGCTTAACAACTTGAAGGAAGTAAAGTTATCATCTGAATTAAAATACTTTGTATTTTAAAATTAAATTGTTAATTTTTTGTAACTTCTCGTTTGCGTGTATCTCAATTTCTCAGTCACCCTTGTCATTCGACTATAATTTCATTCCACGCGAATCTGTTAATATAATACTTCTTAAAATAAAAATAAGGAACCAAACCCTTACATGAAGATTTAGTCAATTGGATAGATGATGTTTCTAAAAATCTTGTTGCTTTATCAGATTCCAAGAAACCGAAATGGCTCAAGCGAGGGATCCGAACGAACAACTTCTGGAACCAGTTCGTGAATTCATTGAGAGATGTATAACGGAACTGGACTGGGAAGATTTGTCTGACCATACGGTCATGGATATCGGCTGTGGAGATAATTTCTTGTGCATCAGAGCGTTACTGGAGGAGTTTCCACGGATCGGATGTCTACTTGCCACTGACAAATTTCCAATCCTGACTGAGGAAATAATGGAGGATGAATTTTTTGTGGAATATTTTAGAAAAGCAATCCTCCAGTTTCACCTCGTTGATATAGTTGACAGGTTTGATTCTTTTTTAAATGCTTTTCTATATTGTTTTAAGCGCAAAATAGTGTCTCGTATTCTTAAAACGATTAAATGCCTTTGAGACTTGTCTCGGACTGGGTTTAATCTGTCGGTTATATTTACTTGGAAAGCAGGGGCATGGCTACCGCCGTATCAATGACACGGGGCCCCAAAACATATAGTATTTTTACTCTTTCAAATAAGTTTTATTATTGTGATCACATTTTCATTATTTTCCAAAAAACTCCACCCCCTCGAAGAATTTTGATACACTACCCACTGGGGACTAGCTATGCCAGTGTTGTTAATACGAGTTACATTTTTTGTCTTTATATATAATGCACCACATGCAAAATTCCCTGAAAATTGAATAGATACTAATGGGTCCGAATTACGTTAAGTTTTCAAGGAGTTTTGCCATTCTTATTCATTTCCGGATTCTAAAAAGTGATGAATACATCAAATTAAATTTTTATAGTTGCTTTTGACAGTGGAAAGAATTGGTTCTTATTGAGTTGGAAATTAATAGACTATTTAATTCTTTTAGACTTCGAGGATTACTTTACCCGGGAAATTACACCAAGTCTCTTTCATAAAGCAATATTTAGTCTAATAAAACCTCTTCAGAACTTTAAGGCAATACAAGTTACTCTTAATCGGGCCATGAATCTCGATACAAAAATTAGAGATCTGCGATGACTCGAACTAAGCAGATTGTATTAAAATACATCGCTGGAGATGATCAACAATACTTTTGGAAAAAATTGTACTATGTTAAGTATATTATAATGCGGTCACTGTAGAATGACCATCCGTTGAATAGAAGCGTGAAGCAGATATTTCTTCTTCGAAACAGATCCAGTCGGAGACAAGGCTTACAGACCTCAAAAGATTGTACATTTATCGAACAATTACGAGATTTTCCGAGACCAGCATTGCAGATTGTACTAAATGAGTTTGTCCGGAGTCGGTGAGAACTTCAAGCTCTGGAGAATGCATTCAGGGAGGAGAATTGGTCGAAATCCTTGTCGAAAGAATATTAGTCTTGCTAAAGAGATAAACGTGTCGCGATGAACAATGCGTTGCATTGTAAACGAAGACAGACTAAGAGGCTATTGAACAATAATTGGCCACTATCGAACAAAATAATCAAAGCGCTAGAGGTACATTACAGCTGAAGCACTGTTGTTATAAGCTTATAATGGACTCAACCTGATTCTGCATATGGACGAGAAAATGTTTGACGTTGAAGAATCTGCTAAATGGAATGACTGTACACACAAGGATTGCTCAAGAGATTGGGGGGGGGGGATGCTCACAGAGAGTTTTCAATCAGTCTTTCTGTAATGGTTGGATGTGGTGTTGGGTATGAAGTCGTTTTACATTAATGTTTTTGAGCAAAGATTGAAAATAACGGAAAAGTTTGTGAAAAAGCTATAACAAAAACAACAGCGAGGCCCCTGAACGTTAGCCTGTTCAGCAAAAGCGATTGGAATTTTCAATAGGTCGCTGCTTCTGCTCATAAAGAGTTGGTTGCGAAGAATGCGGTGGTTGGA
The DNA here is from genome assembly GCA_019973975.1 of Trichonephila clavata. NCBI lineage: Eukaryota > Metazoa > Arthropoda > Arachnida > Araneae > Nephilidae > Trichonephila > Trichonephila clavata. Next base: position 64,822 of record BMAO01028982.1, on the reverse strand, counting down.
GAAGAATGTGCCGGACTTCCAAAGAATACAGATTGGGACATTTTAGTCATCGAAATTTAAGTCCACTTGACTAATAATTGTGATCATGATCAGTATTGGAAGCGAAGGTGGGCTAAAAATTCACATCCCAATTTGAATAGTCTTAAGCATTCTTGAAGGAAAGCAAAGATGGAAAATTGGTAGAATGTACTCGATGAATGATTGGGTAAAGAGATTTAAAGTCCGTAGGAAGTTAAAAGGTGTAACTGAAAATTTTATTTCAAAGCTATTTTTTCACTCCTTTATAACTAACTGTATTGGAACTTCTGTCACCACTAGATATTTATAAATATGTCATGGGGATAAGATTTAATAACTTTAAGCATGTATTTTTCTATCCTGTTTTTATTTGTATAGACAACATAATGCGTATTTAATGCCAATGAATCTTTGGAAAGCCTGATAGATAAATATCTTATTTTAATTCGGTTAAAAATGGGGTGGGTGGGGGGAACTGAAAGTTTCTTTTTGCCTTTTTCAAGGTTCACAATTTTAATGTACTTGGATTCCTGTAGAAATTAGCGACTGCGCCAGCATTGTTAATTTCCTGTTCATTCAAATTCCTTGGGTTATCCGTTTTCAGTGAATTTTTACAGTATATAATTTGAAATAAAGCAAAAGATCTTTTATTCTGCATCGAAAAAAAGGATAGGGGGAGAGAGTTCAATATAAGTTCTATATTAAAAAGGATCCTTCATCGTTCTATTTAAGACTGCTCCAAATAGGTACGATAAAGAAATCCAATACAGTAATACCTCGACTTACGCGAATTCGGAGGTACGCGATTTTCAAATCTTGACGATTCGTCTTTTGAGGTGGAGAAAAAAGGTAAAATTGGTAATGCGATTGAAGAAGTTGTCGATCTTGCTAGAAAAATAAATTTAGAAATGGATAGTGATGAAATAAAGAACTTCTGGATTCCATCAATGAAGAGCTGACAATTGATGAGCTCATAGAAATGCAAGAGCAAGAAGACATTGAAGAACTCGAATCTTTCATCAATCGGAAGATCGAATGACGGTTGGGACTTTAACAGAAGGCCTCGGTTTAATTGAAAAAGAGTTAAGAATTTTAGAAGATTTCAATTCCAACGAAGAGCGTAATTTTTTTAAAGCAAAACAAGGAATAAAAAAATTATTAGCGTGCTACGAGAAGTTTTGCGGGAGAAAAAAATCTTTGAGAGCCGGCATGCTTTGTTAGATTTTATGAAATCATCTACAACAAAAGTTTCAGTTAGCGAATTTGTATTTGTTATCTCAGATTTTACTCTAAACATGTTTCCCTAAATTACTTTTCTTCTCCGGCCCCAACTAAAAATAATTTGCATGTAATTTATATACGAAATCATACCGTCACTGACGCGGCTGTCAATCAACCCCGCCTATCGCTTAAGTTTGGGATATTACTGTATTAAAACTAGGTTTTGAGTCAGGCACTACATATGTCATTTTGCATTTCTTACTGTAAATATCGACCAGTCGGGTTTACTTTGCTATTCAACATGATGTTTTAATAATTCGTACCTTTTGAATATTTCTACCCCTTCTGAAGAATTAAAGATATAGTATTCGTTACATTATACAAACTGAAATTAAGACGAGTAAAAATCGACGGTGCATCAAGTACTTGAGAGAGGTCGGAATTCATCATTTTCGTCAATAATCTCTAGATTTATTTCGGTAATCTTCGTGAAAATTAAAATTAACATCGATTTAAAATACGCAAAAAGTGCCTTTGGATTAAGGTATCCGACTACCCTAAAATTGTGAATTTTGCCAAAAATTGACAAATTTTTTTAGTGATTTTATTTTATAGGCCATCTTATTAGCTTTATAAAAATACAAAGTTTATTATTTTCCGTTCACTGGAACAAAAACTATGTAGAAGTGTTTTAGTAAAAGCAAATGCCATTACGTTAAGCAAGGTGTGTGGCATACTTTAAAAAACGTTTTACTCGAAATGTGTTTTCTTTTTTAAATACACAAGGTGAGCAATTGGTAAAAAAGTTTTGAAAATAATTAACTGAAAATTTTTGTGTATGTTCTGTATAATAGAACTGTTTTAACCTTCAGATTTATCAATCACTGTTTTATTACAAAATTTATAGCCCCTTATGTGAATATAACCACTGTTTTTTTTTAAATCTATTTCATCTAATAACAAAGATAAAGTGCTCTATTTTATGAAAAAATTAAAATATCTCTTATCCTGAAGGTCAATTCAAAAATGAATAACATAGCAACACATCAAGATTGAAAAATTGAAAATCTGTTCATAAACTTTTGGTACAGAATGGACCGCGTTTGTGTTATTTTTTGTCAATTTTTACTTATTTTTCCCCATCTTAGTCATAATAATTTCTTTTTCTCTTCTTAATTTTAGCATATTTTTCTTAAAATGAACTCAATAAATCTAAAAATAACAACAACAAAAAATCCCCATATCTCCATTTTTTTTTTAAAAAAAAAGTTGTCGCAACCAGTCGGATACCTTAAGTGATAAGAACTATTTGATAGAGAGCCTAATCTTACTGAATAGTTTTAAAATATTTTTTATTTAGCATGTTATTTGGCAAAAAAGACCTGTAACGTGCTGGAGTTCTAATACAAACGAGATAAAATCACATAAATCAAATCTACCATTAAATGAAAATGTGATTAATCAGTTCTCTTCACTGAAATTACCAATATACCTACGAGTATGAGTTTTAAACAAACTTCATTCGAAACTAAAAAATAACTAGAGCACAAGAGTACAAAATCGTATCCGAGAGCATACGTAATTTAATCTCCTGGGGGGAAAAATCAAAAATCTTCAAGGTTTTTTTTTTTCTTAAAAAAAGAAATCTTGATCCCCCCCCCCTTTTTAAGCTGCCTTGGATTTCTTTATATTGAGCAATAATTCTCAACCACTCTACTCCACGAACATTTTTAAAAAAAATAATTATACTCTGACTTAACATTATTTCCGAAATTTACGTACAAAAAAAATTGATTTGGTTTGTAATCCATTTACAGTGGGTAAAAAAAGTATTGACAATTGTCTATAATTGATCATATTAGCTAACAAAGGAAATGATTGACAATTTTAACTGGACATAATGAACACAGGAGGTAATAAACATACAAATCTAATGAAACTTTCATTTTAATATGCCTTTTACACAAAATATACAACAAAAGCGTAAATTTGCATGTCAAAAAAGTTTTGGCAAAGTTCTAACTGTTATGCAAATTTTGTCATGTTGAGGTCACGTGTTTAGACTTATAAGAAAGCCTGTTATAGTATAAAGTCTGCAGTGCCATTTCAAAATTTTTATAACGTTATTTTGTTAATGCTGTGATAAAATGGCTTTGAAATCGAAGGAGTTGGATGTTAATGTTAAAAACATGATTATTCAGCTCAGAAATGAAGGTTTAACTTATCGTGCTATAGGAATACAACTGAACATAAGTTTATTTATTGTCAGGAGTGTTGTAAAAAAGTTCAACGAGACAGGATCCACAGAAAATAAGGTTAGAAGTGGACGGCCTGGAATATTATCTGCAAGGGAGAAACGTAGAATTATCAAAGAGGTTAAGAAAAATCCCAAAATAAGTGCACCCCAGTTAGCCAAAGATGTTGCTAATACTTCGCATAAAACTTTTAGTGTACAGAGTATACGGAATGCTTTACATGAAGAAAGTTATTATGGAAGGGCAGCTAGAAAGAAACCTTTTATTTCGGAAAGAAAGAGATTAGATTTTGCAAAATCTCTTGTTAATTTATCAGATGAGTTTTGGAACACAGTTATTTTTTCCGACGAATCGAAGTTAAACATTTTCGGGAGTGATTTACGACAATATGTGTGGAGAAAGGCAAACACCGAACTGGAAAAACAACATTTAACACCGACTGTGAAGCATGGTGGAGGGAGCGTCTTAGTTTGGGGCTGTATGGCAGCAAACGGAGATGGTAAACTGTGCTTCATTGATGGTATTATGACAGCACGTACGTACATCGACATATTGCGCTATAATTTGCAATCCAGTGCCAAAAACTTGGCTTAGGAACATCCTTTGTGTCTTCCATTGTCTTGTGTTTCAACAAGACAATGGCCCTAAGCATACAGTGAACCTCACCCGGGAGAGGTTACTGTATAACTCTCCTCGCCAGTTAAAGACACCGCCTCAATCGCCTGACATAAATCCAATTGAGAATTTATGGCACAAATTGGAGGTAGAAGTCAGAAAACATAAAATTTCGTGTAAAGACGAACTTAAGCGTATACTCCTGCAAGAATGGCACAAAATACCCAATAGTACAACCAAGACTTTGGTTTTCTCTGAGAAATAGATTACAAGCTGTTATAAATGCAAAAGGTATGTATACAAAGTATTAAACACATCCTGATTTTGTTCTCACATTTTACTTATTATTTTTCCAATACTTTTTTGAAATGCAAAAATACGTTTTTGTTGTATATTTTCTGTAAAAGAATTAATAAAATGAAAGTTTCATTAGATTTGTGTGTTTATTATCTCCTGTGTTCGTTATGTCCAGTTAAAATTGTCAAGCATTTCCTTTGTTAGCTAATTTGATCTATTAAAGGCAATTGCCAATACTTTTTTTACCCACTGTATAATAACGGCAACATCTGTTTATGAATTTACTGTGAATGAAAGGAAGAACTAATTTCGCTCTGTAATAATTGAAATTTAATTCCAAAACATACAAAAGAATTAATTCACTTTGGATGAAAATTGGAGGCGATTACGATACAATACCCAAAAAGGCTTTAAAAGTATCTTTACGATTTTCTTTATCATATGTGTGAATTCGTATTTTAGTCATCACAAATATAAAATGGGGAATAAAAGATAGACATTTAAGGAAGATGATGAAATGAATGGCATTATCATTTTTAATACCAAATATAAACGAAATTATCAAAATTCGTCAAGCTAAAATTTCGTACTAAATGCATTCTTATAATTAATTTGCAATTAATAACTCAATATATATCTAGTTGTATTTTTAATATTGAAAATTCTCATAATTTATTTTAATTGGTGTATTATAGATAAGTAAAATTCTTAAACTTATAGCATTGTTAGTGTGCAGCCAAATTTTGAAATTAAGTGAACTGTAAGAGAAAAAAGGTCGAGGTACGCTGATATACAGGAATCGAAAGTTTAATTTAACTGGTGGACAGTTAATGAGAAAATTTAGTATTTTAATGGTCATGTATTTTTAAGGCTGATTTCATTAAATGAAGGAAATTCTTTCTTCAGTTCTAGTCTTGGACATTATAGAAACATCGTAAATAAAATTGTGTGCAGGAATGTGCTTCAACAAATCGCCAACAAGGAGTTTGCTATCCGTAACATGTATCACTTGTTGAGACCTGGTGGACATGTAGGAATTTTATTTTGCATTGCAAATCCAGTTGGCACATGGCAGCAGAGAATGTGTACAAGCAGAAATTGGGCGCAGTACAGGGTAAGTACATTTATATTCAAACTCGGACGTAGAGAGACTTTATTGTTGGGAGTTTCATGCTGAATTTTTTTTAAAAAGGGAGCTTGCTAAAGAAAAACACCATGATAAATTTTTGCAGGTTTTATAGTGAAAATAATTTGAGTGTCTATAAGCGGCATTTCGAAGCAGAAAGTCGATACGACAAACCTTGTAATTATACTATGATCAATTGAAAAGGATGTCACTAGAAATGACGCTCTCTGTAAAAGCCACATTAGTTTCTTATATATGAATCTGTAAAAACAATATGCTGTATGAAATTAAATTGAACTGGAGTAGAGTAACATTTGGTGAAGAATTGGAACTCGAGTCATTTTAACTTTGTGAAATACTTCGTCTGTTGCTAATGGGGTTTTAAAATACCACAGATCAACCACAGATTGATCGTGTCTGATCGATGTCCATGATATTCATGGAAAGGGAGTTGGATTATGTCTGTCGTTTTTGCTGCAGTTTTGAATATAATGTTGGTTTTAGTACTTTCAGACTTCTTTCCATCCTAACATTGAGAAAGAACAACCCAGGGGTGGTCTGCAGTTCTCCGATTCCTCTTTCCGGATCACTAACGCTTCGAGAGGACTTTCGGCTTTCCGAATATTTAGAGTTTCCCCATGCCGCGTAAGCCTTGTGCATTTAAAAACATCTATGCCTTCTATGGGATTCGAATCCACGGCTCAGAAGTTAGCGTCACTAGCAACTATCTGGTCTTGGTGATATATATAATAGAGCGGAAAAACTTGAATACATAAGTCTGCTCCATGTGTATAATAAACTTTCAAATATAACTTAAAACAAAGATGCGTAAGTTGGAGCCCTTTTGGTTATGATTGAATTAATTTGATTATCGGCAAGTGATTTCGTTCATAAGTACAAAAATGTGTACAGCATCAGATTCCGCTCGTATTTGACTATGTAGGATCGTTTCATACAGTTCTTTCACTATCAATATCTAAGAAAGCGGTTACTATAGCATCTTAAGAGATTTCCTTTTTTTTATTTCAAATTTATTTATGTAGAATAGGTAAAGGTACCAAGCTTATTTTAATCATTTTGTTTTTCAGAAGAATACTTTGAACTTTTTCATCGCTGGAAATTTCGGAGACGGATACTATAAGAAAGTAATGGAAGATATTGGTTTTCGAGTCATTCTATGCGAAAGGAGCGATGTGAAACTTCAATTTTCCAATGATCAAGACCTTTTAGGTATGTATGATTGCTTCAATTGTTTAATCATACCAATTTCACGGTAGAACTCAAGAATCTGTAAAATTGTGCTGTTTATTGGATTCCGCGTTGGAGGGAACTCTTGTATTATTTTAAAACTGGACAACCAACTGTGCTCTCTCAGCGTAAATTCGTATTCAAAGAGAAAACCTCATACCTTGGTTAAATCCAACGTACTCTCATATGATATATGAAAATATGGTTTTAATTGCATGTTGTGCCGCAATTTTCCAGTAATTAAAGATCCCCACTTGTAATATTAGATTAACATGTATTCAAAGAGAACATTTTGGGATGTCAAGAATAAATATTCGGTGCAACAATATTAGCTACAACGAGATTGAATCCCGATATATATTCAAAGATAATTAAGCTATCATAACCATGCTAGCTTCCAAGATAACTCACCAAATTGACAGCCCCGATCTCATCAGCGTCACAGGCAACCATGTACTTAGTTTCATATTTATCTGCTTGCCGCCATTCTAAGGCTAACCGTTCTTTGATATGTCAAACTGTAATACTGAAATGTCGGATAATACTAAAGTTTGTCTAATGCTAAGAACTCGAATTTATTAAATTCTTAAGGAATAAAATTAACATGTATTAATAATTATTATATAATAAATGCTTAAAATAGTTGAATTAAAATGTAAATGTGTTTTTTGACAACACGCCATCGTATTCCGCGTTTTTAGAATTTGGTCACTTTTGTTCAATGCCACCAATGCGATTGCGATGGTACGTACGTAAGTACTAAGAAATCTTTTCGAAATCCTGCCTTATATGAAGAGGAAAAACATTCCAGAAATGAAATTAATAGTAAATATTTTTCTATAAGGTTTTTTAAATCAAAAGGATGGACAAGCTGACGACAATCAAAGACGACTTGAAATTTATGTGGGACACAAGATGTAATTATAGTAAAGTGTTATAATAGTATCAAATTAAAAAGGTGAATGTGTAATAATGGAAACGTCGGTTGTACGACTACTACTTAAGTAGAATAGTTTAAACAAAAATGCGAAGTTTCTTCAGACATCATTGATATACTATCTGACCTCTAATAGCTTCGAGCCGAGAATTGAACATGGATGTTGTAAGCAATCCATTCGTTTTCGACTCTCTTCAACGTTCTAACCAAACTCATTGAATGTTCTCTAAATTTAAGAAACCTATCATTAAAGTAAAATCTGTCTTAAAATTTTCTTTCAGAAGAATTGTTGATATATGCCACAGCTCTCTTAAATATACCTGAAGACATGATGGCTGTTTTTAAAGAGGAATCAGTAAAAATTTTTAAAGAATTGATTGGCTACAGCGGAAGCGGACCTTTACGCTATCAAGCTTCTGAGCTCCTTTTAATCGCCATTAAACCATAAAACAAGAAAGAATTTGGAGAAGTGCTTCTTGTACTTTTTATCCCAAATTTATTTTGAACCTGTTTTTAATGGAGAAAATTCATTCTTTCTTTCTCTTCCCGTCTAGACCACAGATATTAAAACAAATGTTTGGCGCAGTATAGCCGAAATCGGCTCTTGCGCCAGTAAACCCCAAAATCACTCACTTTAATGGAGAAAACATAATTTTATAAGCATTTATTTGACATGGCCAGAATAAAAATTTGTAGTTCTGTAGCTGTATTGCTTTATTTTATACTAGCCGTTACTTATGAAATATAAACATATGCCATTTATATAAATATATATATCATAGATATCTTAGCATTAAGAATTCGATTGCATTGAAAAATATTCTTGTAGTTCTTGTGTGTGTGATTTATTAGAAGGACAACTTCAGAATTTCTAAAATTGAAGTAGAATTACCTTTTACTCTCTTAACCCCTTCCCAAATGGATTTCCACAAAATTCCTTTCTAGTGGATCTCTACTCAATAAAATAAAAATGCTTGCAAAATTTCAAGTCTAAATCTAATAGATCAAAAACTGAAATCTTTTATCAATAAGCTCCAGTAATCATCTTTGAGAGTCGATTTCTGTAAAACCCGTTCAACAACAGAGACATGTATAACAAATTTCATTAATGTGTGCCTAGTAGTTAAAAAAAACAGGTATTTTTAATCAATACACCGCAAAAGATTCCCTCTTCCTCTATAGGAGTTGATTTCCGTGAAATCCTTTCTCAGCGAATTTCCATTCAACAAACGTGACATTCATACTAAACTTCATTATGGTAAGTAGTAGTTCTATAACGAAAATTTTTTATAAATAAGTTCCAGAACTACTTACTCCCCAACCCCAATTGGAGGTATTTACGTAAAATCCATTCTTAGTGGATCTATATTCAGCAACAACAAAAATTCCAACTAAATTTTTGTTTGTACGTCTACTAGTTCAAAAAAAGGTAATATTTATTCCTGACACCCCTTAAGCCCTTGCAATGACCTTTTGGGTCGACTCTCAAAAACGCTTTTTGTAGTGGATCTTTACTCCATGAAAGAAACGGGCCTATATACCAAATTTCTAGCATGTAGGGGTCTAATAATTAAAAAACGAGCCCATTTATTTACAACGCCCCTTAAGCCCAAGCAACAGCCCTTAGGGTTCAATTTTGATAAAACCCCTTGTGTAGCGAATCTCAACTTTATAAACGGATCATGCCTACCGAATTTAAAGTTTGTAAGTCCGGTAGTTAAAAAAACGGGAATATTTATATGTAACGCCCTTTAAGCCCCCACAACGCCCCTTAGATGTCAATTTTTCTAACTCGGACACTCTCACGGGCAGGCGTTCCCAAAAGTTTCATCGCAATCAGATGATTGGTTTGAGAAGGCATGAGAGACATACAGACACACCTTCATCTTTTATTTATATAGAGTGCGCTGATCTCCGGAATATATTCTCCTTTTGTACAATAGAAATTATGTTCATGTAACATTGTAAAAAACAGCAGTCAGTATGAGATTTCAGAAAATTTAGATAGCGATTTTTATATAGTAGATAAACTTGGTGTGATAAGAGATAACTTCGTGTTATCACTTAGTATAATTTCTTGCCATGTGTGATTCACAATTGGATGCTTAACTTGCTGAATCGATTAACTCCATTTTTTGAATCTAATTAAAAGTCGAAACTGTACCTCATACAATTGAATTGTGACTTTAACGAAGATACAGAATTTTACCATTAATAAAACAAAATGTGTAACAAGTAGACCACTATGTCTGAAAAATGTAAACCAGCCTTTGACATTTAGCTGGTAGACTTGTGGCAAGAGGAAAGATGTTGGAATTCACACCTTCTATTAAATATGAGTATTATAAGATTTTAAGGACAAATCGACCTGACGGGATTTCAAAAACGGCTAACGAAGAAACATAATTTACCTTGATAAAATAATTCAAGCAAAGTGATAAATAATACTCGTAATATTTAATAGTAGCAGAATAGTTCATTCATTTTTGCTAAAATTTTTTTATAAAATATATAAAGTTTTCCGTAGCAAAAAAATAATTCGAAAACTTGCCAAATCGATAATACAAAGGAAATTATTAACTTCCTTAATCAGTAAAAAATTGTAGTAATAGAATATACCGGGTGGGCAAAAAGTCCGTATAAAATTTAAAAGTTTATAAAACCCGGACAATTAAACAAAATAGAAAACTGTTTGCAGGTTTAGCATCGAAGATAAGGAAAAAACCTGACGACAGATGGTGCTCGTACAAACGACTGAGTTGGAAATATACAAATGACACAGGCGATTACAAATATACTGATGCTCTTGATCCAGATCTAATTCTCCGTTGCATGCCAACCAACAAGTGTACAAGGATTCTGAGCGAGAAAGTCAAAGCTTTGTTGATGAAGCTGTTTTTCATGAACAAGGAATCGGTGACTGTTGCACTGCGTAAATTCAGACTTCAGAAAAATGTGAAGACTGGAAAAGGGCATCATAAAGCGTTTTCAGCAAATTGAGGAAACTGGATCGCTTGAGGATAGTGTAAGATCCGGAGAACCAAGTCTGTGAATCATTAGCAATCGTTGCAAGTTTATATGACCTCGGTCTCCAGATCTGACTTTAGTAGACTCTTGGCTGTGGGGATATTAAAATCCCTGGGTGTATTAATCCCGACCATCCAACCTGTCGAAATTGAAATATGCGATCCACCGAGAGTATCGCGTATACAGATGAACACTCTGCCGTTGCGGATTTGTGACACGCTTGGAATGCGTCATCCTTTGTGGTGGTGGATATGTGGAGCACATGCTGCTGAAATAAATGATTTGGTAACGTTATTTCAGTTATTTGCGAGTATTTTCTTTCACTTATGTACAAACGCCACCTATCGGGTGTTTTTTGGAAATTTTTCTTGTCTTAAAAAAAATCCTGTGACTTATCGATGCTAAACCTGCAAGCCATTTTTTTTTTGTTTAATTTTCTGGGTTTAATAAATTTTTAAAGTTTTTACGGACTTTTTGCCCACCCAGTACTTGGAGTATTATCTTGTACTTTCTGTATGTCGATAGATAAAGAATGCGTCTGCAGTAATACAGTCTGCATCATAGTTTCAAACGTGTAATTTCAAAAAGGAATTTTAAAAAAACAATGTAATATATTTTCACTTCTCATATCTGGCATTCTGTTGTTGGATGACAATGCGAGATCAATATCAGCGACAGCAATGAAAAAGAAAATTGTAACTCTTGGTTGGGAGCACCTACACCATCCGCCATACAGTCCTGATCTCGCACTAAGTGACTTTCATCTGCTTCCGGCTTTGAAGAAGAATTTCGCAAGGAAGTTGGAAGCAACGCTGAAGTCAAACAAGCCGCTAAACACCTTTTTCTGTATGCAAAGCTCTGAGTGTTTTCTGGAGGACTTTCTGAAGCTTATCAAGCGGTATGGCAAATGTCTCAACGTACATGGAACTTATGTGGAAATATAAACTTATGTTTTTTCTTTAATGTCTCATTCTCTGTTTTGACTTTCGTACACAACTCTGACCACAGGGGAAATTTATTTTCCGACTCACCCTCGTAAATAAAAATACATAATACGAGGTTTTTCTTGTATAGGTGTGAGTGGGGAGGGAGGTTGTTAAAAAGTAATTTATTATTGTGTAAATTTTTACTAGACGAATACAATGAAAGAAAATTCAATATATCTCACAGATCAGTGAAACGAAAAAAGTAATAAGAATACAGTCTGGCTAGGTTGTAGAGAAAGTGGATAGCCGCCAACTTGGCTTTCGTATAACGATTTATGTTCATCGTAAGCTGTCCATATCTCAAATGAGGAAACCACAAGTGCCGACCTATCGCTTTCCGCCCATGGTTTCATATGTAATTATGGTCCTCACGATGTTCTTTATCTTTCTTCCAAGTTTGTACATGGCACTCGGGGGCACCCTGTATACATACTAAATGGATGCACATTGTATGACATAATAAATTGTAACAGTAGTTTTATTATTTTGGTTTTTGTTCGAATTAGCTTGGAATTTGGAAGTCAGATAAGGACTATTGATTGTAGACTCGTTAATTTTGTGCGGAAGACAAAGAACGAGTTTTGCATCTAAACCGGCATCCAAATCACTAACGGATCTCAGGGGTGTTAATTTTGTCTCGAGGGGTGAAAATAGGAACAATTTTCAAAGAGGTACACTTCTTTTAAATTTAAATTAAATCATTTGAATCTCTTACACATTATTTACAAAAGATTAGGATTTTTAAAAAGTACAAAATGTTTGAAATATAACCATGATTTTAAGAATTATAAGCATATGTAAATAAGAAATAATTCTATAATAAATATTAAGTAATTTCTGCGTTGCGCACGCTATTTTCTAAAACGAAATTTGATTGCGCACGCCTTTGATTGATAAAACTTCACGAATGAAAAAATGAATCCTACTCTTTAAATTCTATTAATTTAAGAATAATATATCTTTTGTGTATTTCAAAATATTTGAAAAGTATAGAATTTTTTTATTTTTTAAAAAATACAATTTATTATTCTATTTATTTAAAAATACTACAGTGTAACAAGAGGATACATTTACTTTACAAATCATTTTATTGAGAGTAATTAAAGCTACTATTTTAGAAAATAGCATGCGCAACGCGTAAAAATTAATATTTCCTATAGAAATATTTCTCTTTTTTCATATGCTTATAATTTCTAAAATTATGATTATATTTTAAACATTTTACACTTTTCTGAAGCCACATTCCGTAATAAACAACGTGTAAAAGATTCGAATTATTTAATTTTAATTTCAAAGAGCTATATATATTTGAATATTGTTTGTATATTCAGAGATTGTTTGTATATACTAGAGAAAGTTAACACCTCTGAGACCCCTTTTAATTTTTATATTTAGACGTAGGATGACTTTGAGGCTCAGTTTCATTTAATTGTTGGATGGTTGGGTGAGGGAATATTAACGTCGCACTGTTCCGCTACTCGGGAGCTTTTGGCGACGGACCTCGTAATTTTCAACTATGTCAAGTGACGAGGAGAACACCTGACCTGGCACCCCTTATCCTAACTACAACACTACACCAACGGGAGGACGTTTGAGCTCTTGACATATGTACAGTGCATCGCTCCCTTACAAAATCTTCTGGTATTAGGTGGGTCTTCAATGGTATTAGGATCGAACCCATGACACGCCGGCCACGAGCCTGTTACCTTGACCACGGCTACAATCGTCGGATGGGACGGAAGTAAAATTGCCGGGTGGTTCCAGTTACAAGCTCGAAACCGGAATGTTTCTTTCGAATTGTGGTTTCGAGTTCTGGTATTTTTAAAGCCTCACGCCGTAGAGAGGCTGATGCAAGTTAAATCGGTGGAGGTTCAAAATAGTTAAGTTGACGTCTTCATCTCTTGATCGTGCTTCAATACTATGGAATTTATCACCTCAACCCGTTATAGCTTCAAAATTGGATGTTATTTAAAAATCAACTATATTTAATTCACTGAGTAGACAATATGGGCAGTTCCTTACTTCAAGGAGTCTTTGGTAACCCTCGGTGGTCGAGAAGTCATGGTCATGAAATCTTTACCGCTTTGATTAATCATTGGTTCAAATCCTGGGGCCACTGAAGACCCACCGTGTAGAGGACTGACGTACGCTAAATCTGTAGAAGCTCAACCTCTTCATGATGGTGTGGTGTGAAAATTTTAAATGTGGAATGATAGCTCAGGTGTCGTCTTCGTCACTGACAGGCCTATAAATCTAGTTCCAATGCATCAAGTCAGTTAAGATCCCTATAACAAGAAAAGGTAAAAATTAATTTAGTAGTAAAGTTACATTTTTTAATACATTTTAGAATATAGGTATTCTATGGAGAGTTAATTTTATTGTTTTATACGACATATCTATTTATGTTTTTTTATATAGACACTGAAATATCTTCTAAATATATTCTTGACTCTCTTTTAGCTTGTTTTGATTTGAATTTCTTCTCCATCAGGTTCTGCATGTAAAGACGCACTGCAAACACTTTCCAAGTAAGCTTTTGAAATACTTAGTTTTGGAATATTTCTAAAGGATCTTAAAATAGATATATTTTCCCACTTATGTAGTGAAATTTTAAAGTTCGTCATGCAATTAACAAAATTGATGTGAAAATCAATTTAATGCCATCAGAGTTCTGTTGTTCCCAATGGTATTGCTTTTTGATTATTTTAGGTTCTTAGCATCCATACACAACGTCTGTAATTATGTCTTGTAACTTTCTTCAAAATATAAGATTATTTACGTGATAACTTTGCAGAACCTTAAACTGTGTTTGGTTGATTTAGCAGGAGTGGAGTTCTAGTTTGTTATCTGACTAATTTAAAAATCTGGGATATCTTCAAAGAGTAAATAGTCTTATTTTTTATTTTTTTTTAAAAAAACAACTTTTAGGGTTTATAAAATTAACAAGTCTTTTTTTTTTTATTTTCCATTTAATGGTAAAAATTTAAAGTTTTAAAGAGAGTGAGTGCCATTTCCAGCATGCAGTTATCGGCTTGCAAACTCGTTTTACGCAACATGAATTTTCTTCTGTTAAATTTGTAACTGGAACAGGGAGTGTTGAAACGGCAAATCAATTCAACTGGATATGGCTGTACCAAATTATATCTACCCTAAATACGTTTTACTTAGTTGATGTTATTTGCAAATGTACATTTGAATATCACTTCTAATATCTATGTTTACGTTCAATCTCTTGGATTAAGATGCACGTAGATATTCCACTATTCGGTACTTACGAACTATCCCAACCATGCTAATTTTCAAGGTAATTCACCAAATTGGCAAACCTGATTTTGCCCGTGTCGTAGGCGCTGAATTGACAATCATGTACTTCCGTTTCATATTTCTCCGCTTCCCACATTCTAAGCCAAACCATTGATTGGTATGGGAAGTTCGAATACTAAAATGCGAATCTAAAATTTACAGAATTCTTAAATAACCAATTTTTTTTTATAAAAACTTATTAGTAATACGATTATATTATATCAATAGAATAGTGTAAACTAAAATTAATAAAAATCTGTTATTCATTCTTTTATTTATTTACAATTTTTCGACCACGCGATCAATATTTCATTTTTGAATCGCGGTATTATTCAAAGTAGCCAAGATACTTGCCATAGTACGTAAGCAGTGCCAAGGTCACCAATATGGTTGCGATAGTACGCAAGTAGGGGAGACCGGGGCAAAATGACGACGTTAACAGTTTTTTGTTGTTGTTTATTAATTTATTTTTATGGGTAGTAAAATCGATTTTACATTAACTGTTAGAGTAGTCCTTTGTAGTGTTAAAATATATTACCATTTAATTTTTCAAATAAAAGAAGCAAATGATAATTTTATTTTTACATAACCTTAACAAATCGTCCTCTTACCCCAAAACTGGGGCAAGATGGCGACACAGAAAAAGGTTGAACATATTTTATCTTTTGAATGTGTTACATGGTTTCACAAATGATAACTGTATTTTTACATCTTACAAAGTATCAAACTAAGCGTAATTGCATTGTAACGTAATGTTGAAGTGTTTAGTTGTGTACCTAACAGTAGTCACAAATAAAAATGCCATTGATAATTGGGACATTCCTCATGCCAACAGTCTTGGCATTTACAGCACTGGATCCATTCTTCTGTTGGAGGGTTCCTCTTCACAAGCAGGACATCTTATAATACCGTCCTTTGAAGTTGGTACAACTGGAATGTTTGGCCTGGATTTTATAGACTTAGGCCTACAGGAACAGTTTGAGTTTTTTTACTCAATTTTAGCTTCACGAGCTTCTTTTCTCTTTGCTTTTTTAAAACTTTCTGTTCTTCCTTCTGCTTTTCCCTTTGTTCTAACATTTCTTTGATGGCTGTGCTTGTAAGAATGCTAGAGCTCAGTTACTTGCTTTTTTTGTCACATTATGTTGTTTTAGGCATGGTTTGAAATAAAAAAAAATTACTAACAGGCTTCTTTGCTGCATCGGAATTGGCATTTGCCATAAGTTCTGGTTTTTCTGGAGGGTTTACATGTTGGTTTTATACTACCGGGGTCTGAGGATTAGCACTATTATTTTCAGTTTCATCGCCAACAGCATCATGGTTAGTAATTTTTACTGCAGCATAGTCGTGTTTGCTAAACACAAGAGGAGTATGAGGCTCGATCCCATATTATTTAAACCCTTTCAACGGCATTTCCAACTGTAGCTGATTTGAAGTAAGTGATGCTCAAAACCTCGCCAATATTTTTGTCTGTGATAGTTTGTTCTGGATGAGTGACTATAAAGTTGTCACATGCTTGGCTATAGTATGTTTTTAACTGGTCGAAAAATGGCACAGCAAGGAGCTGGAGACGATGTGATGCGTGCTGCGGCAACCCAACCATGATGTTTTTCGCTCTGTGATATAAGATAGCCTGCCAAGTTATATGAGTTCAGTAATTGTCAAAAATCAACAGAGTAGGAGATTCTTTGCTTGGTTTCACATGAAGTTAAAAGTGCTACAAAAAAGAGGAAAAAGGTACCCTCATTGTTCCAGCCGTTATCACTACACTTGCTTACAGTTCCTGGTGGGGCTCTTTCTACAAGTTCAGGAAGCATTCGTTTTCTTGCAAAAAAATCAGAAAAGTGGCAGGTAAAAACCAATGGCTCTAAAGCAACAAACTATTGTTACATTCCTTCCTCTTTAGGGGGGGGGGCTTAGCGAATGGCAAAATTGTCTTCCTCTGGTCACCCCTTTTCAAACGAAACCTTTCCTGATCCGATGCACCCCTTAACCCAAGAAGAGATGGGAGTACAAGGTCGCGCTGACATATACACAGACAAATAGGTGTTCACAGGATTTAATAGAATGGACCACAATAGTTAGTTTAATAAATTCCGAAACACGGGACAAGATGACGAGCTCGCCATCTTGCCCCATGTTTCAGATCATCTTGCCCCAGACTGTCTGTTTAAAAAATATTCGTTCTCATTACTATGAAGGAAGGCAATTAATTGACATTTATTCATGGTAATAGGTAGTATTTAAGCCATGTTACTCATAAATATTAAAGAGAAACGTTATCTTACCTGTATCAGTAGCAGAGCTTATTTACGCATGCATAAAAGTTAAATCGTGGCAGCAAAAAACAATCAGATTCAAACATTTTTGTGTTTAACTAACACAAAAATAGCTATTTCAACGTGTCTATACTATTGTTTAACGAACGGCCAAAAGGAGAGCCAGTAGTGTTTATTTGATGCTGCTACCTAGTGGAATACGGAAAAATTAAGACATTCGTCATTTTACCCCGGCCTCCCCTACCTAAAACTCGTTCTTTGAAAAATTTGCACGGAATTTATTCTTGCACGGAAATAATTATTAGACCGAATTTTCGTTGTGAATGTGAGTTTCGAACGTGAATTTATAAAAAAAATAATACTTATTAAAAGTACAAAGATGGAACCAAAGTCTTACACAATTAAAAAAAAATTAAGTTCAATGAAAAGAATATTTCTAAAATTCTTTTTGTTTTGTCAGGTTCTCAAATATCCGAAATGGCCCAAGCAAAGGTTCTAAATGAACAAATCCTGGAAAAAGCGCGTGAATTCATTACGAGATGCAAAACGGAATTAAATTGGGAAGACTTATCTGAAGATACGGTTATGGACATTGGCTGTGGAAGTGATTTCCTTTGCTCCAGAGCGTTACTGGAGAAATTTCCACGGATGGGATGTCTACTTGCTATTGACACAGTTTCCTTCATGACAAGCGAAATAATGGCGGACGAATTTTTTGCGGAGTATTTTAGAAACGCCACCCTTCAGCTTCATCTCGTTGATATAATGGACAGGTTTGAATTTTTAAATGGTTTTTGGTCTGGTTTTAAACTTAAAATTGATTTAATATTATATTTTAAGACGACTGAATACGTTTGAGATCAGTTTTCGAGTGTATACAATCCATTGGTAATATTTATTTTTCAGTGCACATTAAAATGGCTATCTTTATGCATATGATGTACAAGTTTTCCTGAAAATCGAACAAATACTGAAGTACTAGAACTATGTTTAATGCTAAGGAATTCTGGGTGCTAGTTTGATATCACGGGGCAATGCACCATGTTGTTTATGTTCGCCAAGATGGGCGATCACATTACAATATGGTTGGCTACCTTGATATTATCGCCTGGCGATGTGGTTGCCATGGGGATAACGTATGCTAGAATTAATTTTTATAATAATTTCAGGCAATTTTTTAATTCGATTTCTTTAAAAATTTAACCATTTTCATTGCATTTGAATTATTTTATTAATATACTTATAAAAAATACAATTATGTGTTAATATTAGTTATTTATAATTGTTTTTTATTATATTTATAAATATTGCATATGTGTTGTTTATTTATAACTATGTTATGAGTATTCGTATGTACAATTTTTATTATATTACCATACGGTAATTATTCTATTAAACTATTATTAAATCGTGCTATAAGCCGCATAATATTATTAGTACATGTACCTTTTTATTATATTATATTGATATTGATTATGTATTGATAGATCTTGGTTATTCTTAATCTATTCCTATGTTCTCCATTTCAAATATATTTTAATGTTTTTCAAAACAATTCTTTAAAATTAACCTCCTGACGATTTGAAGCCGCTAGGCCGCCATCTTGGATTCCGTTCCAGTGACAACAAGCGGTGCTTTCCTTTATCGCGCCAAGCAGCACTTGGCGTCTTGCTCTGTGGTATCCAAACTAGTCCCCCCCCCCTAAAATAATTCCAGAAATTCTTAAAGCTTTTGAACATCAAAAGGTTATGTACTTATCGAACTCCTTAAATTTTCTGAGACCAGCATTTCAGATTGTACTAGACGTACTCGTTAAGAACACCAGTTCTCTTTAAAATAGTAGGGGTGAGTTTTTGTTTTAATCCTTGTTGAAAGATTCGTCTTGCTGGAGACAAAAATTTCACGAAAAATGATGTGTTGTATAGTAAACAAAGATATTAGACTGAGAGGCTATTGAAGAATATATGGTTATTTTCTTGCAATGGATAAAGCGCCACAGATACCTTAAAACAGCGGTTTTTAAGCTGTGGTTCGCAGATTCTCAAGTATCCTCAGCGCCTTACTGGGGAGGGGGAGATCCGTAAAAGATCTTTAATTTAATGTTGAAATTTTCTCTTTTACCGACTCTGAAAGGCTTTCTAGTAAAATTGGAAACTGTGCCACCCTGGACTAGATCATTCAAGTTCTTTCAATGAAAAAACTACTAGAACTTGTGTCGATAAATTTCTGATGCTTTTCCAAATCACTTATGTGAAAGGCATTTTCAGCAGCACTTTATCTTAAAAATTACAGAAACCGCCTTGAAAACGTAGAACCAGAATTGGGACTTCAGATTTCAAATATTACACCTGGTATATCAGCATTTTCAAAAGAAATGCAACATCCTTCTCGTTAAAAATTTTAAGGTGTCCGACTACCCTAAAATTGTGAATTTTGCCAAAAATTGACAAATTTTTTTAGATTTTTTTATAGGCAATTTTATTAGCTTCATAAAAATATCAAGTTTATTATTTTCCGTTCACTAGAACAAAAACTACAAGTGTTTGAGTGAAGTCGGATGTCATTACTTAAATCAAGATGCCATACCTTAAAACGCGTTTTACTCTAAATGTGTGTTTTTTTAAAATGCTCAAACGGGGACCGTGATTGCTGAAAAAGTTTTGAAAATAATTAACTGTGTGAAATATTTTGTGTATGTTCTGTTTAATTGTAGAAATGTTTTAACCTTCATATTTATCAAAATCTGCTCTATTGCAAAATTTACAGTCCCTTATGCGAATATAAGCACTGTTTAAACAATTTCGTATAATAACCAAGATAAAATGCTCTACTTTTTGTAAAAATTAAAATCTCTTATCCTAAGTCACTTCAATAATGTCAGGCTGGCACATAATGGGGGCCCGTGGCGATCGAAAATTTAAGAACCGCTGCCTTAAAGAAAACACTGTTGTTTCGCCTAGTTCATAATGATATACGAATAAGGTTACGATGATAAAATTTTGGACGTATAATTCTTTTAACCACCAGAATGACCGTGTACACAAGGAATGCCCTAAAAGAAAAAAAATGGGCTCAGAGAGAATTTATCATCCGGCTTCTCTTTTGGTTTGTCGGGGATTAATGCGTCTCGGAAATTCATTTTTTCATGGGAAAAGTCTGAATACTATAAGAGTTTATCAAAAATTGTTTTATAACCAATAAACAAGCCTTTGAACTTAAACTTCTTCAATGGGAAACAATTAGACTATTCAACAGAATTCTCCTGCTCATAAAGAGTGGAGTATCTGGCAGTGGTTGAAAAAGAATTTCCCGTACTTCATAGAAGAGAATGATAGGCCCTCAAGCACTCTGTATTTAAATCCATAAAGACTATAAAATGTAGTCTCCATTGAATCGGATGTTTCAAAAACGACATCCCAATTTGAAGTCAAACCTTCTTTAAGGTAGATTTTAAGGAAGAAATTTCCTATGGAAGCAGCGCGTGACTCGATGAATGATTGGGAAAAGCTATTGAAAGCCCACGTGAAGCCAAATTCAAAAGTAAAATAAAAATTTAAAGGGAATTAAGACTTTAATTTGATTTCACAGCGTCTTACTTTAACAATAATTGTATCGAAACTCTAGATGGTTATCATTATCTGCAATAAGCCATAATCGCATGCAATATTTTAAACAGAATTAATCAGTGTTCTATTCTGTATCGTGTTTTTATTTGAAAACAGCATAAGCGTTTTTTACTTCACTGAAATTGTGGAAAGTAGGATATAAAAGTCTTGTATAAATACAACTAAAACTGGGAAAGCAGCCACCTCATGCAAAATTCTGATAGCTCTCTTGTTTTTATTTTCAAGGTTCTCGGTTTATAAGGTTAAATACTTGTATTCCTTTAGTGATTAGAAATGTGCCTTCCCCCGTTTGTTCCCTGATCCATCTTTTTCTCTTTAGAGTTCCCCTTTTTTAATCTCTAATGTATATAAATTATCTGAAGTAAACCAGAAGATCTCTCTCTGTAATCGAATAAAAGGGTAGGGGTGAAAGTTCAGAATTCTACATTAAAAAAAGCAGTTCTTAATCTTTTCGAAAATGCTACGTATAGCAATTATCTAAAGGTGTGGTCAAGAAAAACTAATATTTAACTAGGTTTTTGTATCTTGTGTACAGTATATGAAAGTCGCTTGGTATTTCTTTCTCTAAACGGGGGGTGGTCAATACGTGAATTGCCATTTAGCGAAATTGAAGCTCATCTCGCTATCTCGAATATTTCTCTCCTCTCCTGTAGATAATGAAAGCAATGATCGTCCTGTTATAAATTGACATTTATACTATGAATAAGAAAGACTCAATTATACTTCCGAAAGGCTGTAATTGTTGGTATTCGTTCTAACCGTTAATAATCGAGAGGTTTCTTTGTCATCCTCGCTCAAACCTAAGCTATTAAAAAAATTAAAGCGTGACTTTTGTATTAAGTGCTATGAACTATTTGAAGGAACCTAATCTCACTACAGTGGCCTACAAAATTTTTATTAATGTTTTTTAGCAAAAGTCTTTTTAGGTGCTGGATTTCAGAAGAATGCGTAAAGAAATTAAATAGATCAACATTTGTATTAAATAAAAATGACCTTGTATGCCGATACATCTACATGCTTCAGTAATAAGCTAATTTTATTGGCTAAATTCAGTGACGCAACAGACCATGAGGGCCATTGCCCTCTGTGCCCATCTCGGTATACGTGACCATTGGGCGCTGAGGTGCATGAGCGAATGTCCCGATCAGGTGGTCAGTCTGAAGCGGAAACCCCCAGTGTTTAGTCCCCAAACAAGCTTAGTACTCATTTATTCACCTTCTGAAGGGATGAAAGGCTTAGCCGACCTTACCCAGCCAACACCTTTCTGAGGTGTTGCCCAGCCCGAGAGTAGAACCCGAAACTGTGGTGTGGAAGCGCGATAGGATATCACTCGGGCGCTTGACCTAATTTTATTAGTTTTGGAAATTAAAAGTTAACGTGCCCTTAAGTGTACAAAGTCTATGGGAGAGTACGTAATCGAGTCCACCAGAAAAGGCCTTCAAATAACGCGATCTGTTGCTAAGCTGTCTCAGATTTTTCCGTACACAAGAATCTAAATATTTTTAATGTTAGGCTAATTCATGAATAAATTAGTTTTTAGTGATAATGTGTGTATATTTTTTATGGATAATACATAAGGAAAATCTCTCCCGACAGTTCTGGTCTTGAAGATTACAGAAACTTCATACATAAAATTGTATGCAGGAATATGCTTCATCAAGTCGCTGACAAAGAGTTGGCTTTCAAAAACATGTATGACATGCTGAGACCTGGTGGGCATGCAGGAATTATATTCTGCCTTGCAAATGATATTTGCACATGGCAAATTATAATAAGTTCAAGCAAAAACTGGGGACAGTATAAAGTACGTAAATTTATGCTCATACTCGGTAAATTTTTAAAAATATTTTTTGTAGTGACAGGGAAGGAAAACATCGTTGAGAGAGGGGGGGGGTAGAGTTTTGTACTCAAATTTTTTTTCCAAAGAAATGACGGTACTTTTAAAATGTTTTTTATACTTTTGAATAATCCATCGACCACTGCAGACCAATTGATGTAATGATCTTGTGGTGGATAAGTCAAGGCTACTGTTCCACTTTGAATGGGGCGGGGGAAAATCGAACCCGTACGATACTATTTTCAGGTTAAACTAGTAATATTGAGTGTTTAACATCCATTTCGAAGCAAGTCGGTACGACGGACCTTGTAATTCTCGACTATGGTCACTTGCTGAGGACGACACTTAAACTGAAAGTTTGCTGTCTAAGATAATTCAGTTGGATCTGATCTGTGATAAAATATATACTGCATCTAGATAAATTGAACTACACTAGTGGAAAGTAGAATTCAAAGTAAAGAATCTAAATTTTAGTTATGAAGATAACTTTAAGAAGTCTGTTAAGAAATAAAAACAATCTTAACCTTATGCATTGACGCCCAAGAAATTTATCATGGCAAGGGGGACTAGATTGTACGTCTTTCGGTTTGGAAGCAGTCGGCCGCGGTGGCCGAGTGGTCTAGGCATCGGATCATGGCTAGCATGTCATGAGTTCGATCCTAGTACCACTGAAGATCCGCCGTGTAGGGGAGCGATGCACGTTAAATCTGTCGAGAGCTAAAACGTCCTACCGTTGGTGTGGTGTGGTAGTTAAGAGAGGGGGTGCCAGCTCAGGTGTCGTCCGCGTCACTTGACCATGGTTCAAAATTACGCGGACCGTCGCCAAAAGCCCTCGTGTTGCTAATCAGTGCGACGTTAATATTCTCTCACTCACTCTCGGTTTGGAAGCAGCTTTGAGAGACATGCAGGTATAGTAAATTTCAGTTCCACCCCAATTTTAAGAGAACACTATAGGGGGGTATCGTTTTTTCTACTACCAATCTATCAACAAAAAACTTTCAGCTCACTGAATATTTAGAGTACCCCCAGACCACGCAGGCACTATATATTTGCAAACGTTAAAGCTTTTTCCAGGATTCGAACCCGAGTCCTCGGTACAACAGTAAACATCGCCATTATCTCGTCTTGAAAACGCATTTGTAGAGCAGAAAGATTTGAACCTGAAAACATGCAGTTTCTTATCCCAGATGGTGTAGCTCAGCTACACCATCCGATATAAGAACCATCTGATATACCTGAAAACATAAGAGGCTGTATTGAATACATTTTTTAACATCCCACTGTTAAACGTAAGAAGTATTTTAAACATAGGTGAAGACCTATTTGGTAATGTTTTCATTAGTTTATCATTAATATTGTAAGATATTTTGATAAGAGAAAAAATAAGTAAATTATCAGATTTCACTCGTATTTCTTTATAGATAGTATTAACTGTGTTGAAGCATTTTGTGCAATTGTGTTTCACTATCGATAACAATGGGTTACAATATCATGCTGCGAACAATATTCTGATGTCAAATTTACTTAAGAAATGAGTGGATAGTACTAAAACTTCCCTTGTTCATTACTTTTTCAGAGGGAATCGACACCCTTTTTCATCCCCGCAAATCAAGAAGACAATTACTACAAGGATATGTTGGAAGATCTTGGTTTTCGGGTCGTTCGATGCGAAAGAAAGGACGTGCAAATGCAATTTTCCAGTGATCAAAGCCTGTTAAGTATACATGATAGTTTAAATTGTTATTTAATGTTCCCAATATCTAGTTGAACTTTAAAAACCTTTAGTTTTGGTGTTAGCTGGATTTATTTGAGGGGAAATTTCTATGTTCTCTATATTAAATGACGAAAGCAGTCCTTGGTTAAATGTTATGCACTCTCGTGTACCATAATGTAGAAATATGGCCATACTTGATGTTCCCTTAATTTTCCAGTAAGGCTCCTCGTTAGAAATCTTTGAATAACATGTATTCCAAAAGAACATTTTATATTGGATGCTAAAAAGTATTGTAGTATCTTTTCTTTATCGGCTACAACGATAATGATTCCTTACATGTACAAAGAAAATGAAATAACCTTTTCTAAATCGTATGGTAAATTATTTATATGAACGAAGAAAAACACTCCAGAAAAACTATTAAAGGATATTCTCCCAAACTAAACGAATCGTCTAATATACGGCTTAAACTTGATGTGGTGCACAATTTTTTCTCTTTTTGTGTGAAATGTTAAAACGAACTCTTGTTCCCAAAATTAAGAAAAACATGGCTTTCAACAAAATTCTTTTTACCAGTAAAATTGATAAGATTTATTCTTTGAGGAACACGATACCAACCTTCGGTATAGGTAAGGAATTCTTTTAGTGATCATTTTTGTAGAACAAGTGGATTGAGAACGTTTAAGAATCTGGTGAATTTTCGCCTGCAGTTTTCATAACATTACATTAAAAGAAACAATTTAGCCTTTTTGCGAGGATGATGAACAATCCTCATTTAGAAGATTTCTTGAGATGGCTCGATGGTTAACAGTGGGACCGAAAGTGGTATTCCGGCTGTGGAAATAATTCCAAACAAAAGGATGATCACTACGAAGGTCTGTTAAGTCAATCCCAGGGCTACGACGCTTGCACAATATCACGGTATTAGAGAAAGAGCGACATTGGTGGACAAAGGCTCTTCAACTTCCTCGTGATTTTGCTGCTGGAAGAATTTCTAGGCAGTCTACAGACATCTAGCTCTTAGGTCCGGCCTACAATCATGTATGTACATTTGACTGCATACATTAGGAAAATCCAGTTATTGTAGAGTTGAAATCATCAATCATGGACACCTCAAGATTGGGGACGTGTTCTTTTCAGTGATAAATATTCACTAGAGTATGATGCTGGTTGAATCTTCATATGGAGACAAAATAGAGCTTACTTTCATATCTCGACAGATTTTGTAGCAAAGAAATCCTTGTCTGGGTAGACATGATAATGGGCAATCGTACACAATTGCATGTCTTCGAGGCAAGTACTGTTAGCGCTTAACGCTATAGGGATGAATTACTTAAAGTCGTTCCTGGATCTATGGACATGGATAACATTTTTTATGGACGATAATGCGTGACCACATAGAGCTTACGTTGTTGATGAATGTTTTGAAGTACATGATATTCGCTGTATGAACTTCTTCTCGAGGTTTGCGGATTTTAATCTTATAGAATGTTTTAGATAATCTATAAAGAGCCTGTTCTCCCTCCAAGAATACCAAGAGAAAAGCCGTGCTTTTGGAAAAATGTTGCTTTGTTGCCGCGAACATTTATTGACGTCCATCTAAACTGTATGACAGCTTGTTGCGAGGCTTGTATAGGGTGCGCGTATTCCTATTCCATATTAGACCCTTTTCGTAGGGTAAATGCCATCTGCGATTCATTATTTCACACTTTTCGATATACTGTCCTCACACCTAAAATCTTTCGAGTATTATGTTGCTATATTCCTTCTCGCTTTTAATAAAGTCTCTATGGTAAATTTCATGTCAACATAGTAAATAGTTCATCCAATTTCACAGACTTTGTTTTTGACATTAATTTTAAACATTAGTGTATTTAGCATTATAAAAAAGGGCTATAAGTGTAGTCAAGGCAAATGTTAGTTTTCTAGCTAGGTTTTTGAGGAGGGTTTGTTGAAAAACATTTCATTTATTTTCGACTCTCTTCAACAATCTAAATAAAATTCATTAAATGATCTCTAAATTTAAAAAAAGAACCTGAGCATTAATGCAAAATGTATCAACCTTTTCTTTCAGAAATATTGTTACCAATTGCTAAAACCAACTTGAATATACCTGCAGACAGGATGACGCAGTTTAAAGAGGAATCTGTAAGCCTTTTTAAAATATTGATTAACTATAGCGGAAATGGACCTTTACACTACAAAGCTTCTGAGATTCTTTTACTTGCCATTAAACAATAAAACAGCAAGGATTTGCAGAAGCTGTTCTTGTAGTTTTTATCCCAGATTTATTTTGGACTGTTTTTAATGCAGAAAACACAATTTTATAAGCACTTTTTGACTTGGCCAGAATAAAAGTTTGTGGTTTTGTGTGTTGCTTTATTTTTTATTGGTTTGTCTGTTGATCTTTGGAATATATCCTCCTTTTGTGCAAGGAAAAGGATGTTTATGTAGCATTGTAAAAAAAAGGCATTCTGTTCTAATGAAGGTTTTCCACACCGAAAATATTTGGACAGGTAAAAATTTAGATGGAGAGATTCTTAGTCGATAATAACAAAATTTGGCCAAAGATTCCTCCATAATATCACTAGATACATTACTTACCCCGATTCACAATTACAATCTTTCTTTATATCTCGGGGGCGAATTGTGCTCGTGCCGAGTCATCTGTTGGATTGCTGTTGCTATTAGAAATACGCCATGCACACACATTGAATCCCGAGAAGTTTAGTTCTCTCGTTGACACAATGTAGCGGGTCATCTGGATTTGCCTAGAAAAGTAATTCACAATTCTCTTCGAAGATAAGCTTCGAACCAAAAACCTAATATTTAAAATGGACCATGATACAGTTTCTCAGTAGCACTTTGAATAATCCTTATAAAAAGGCGTTAGAATATATTGTACCATTTGGAGTACTCAAAGGGAATGAATGGTTTGTGGGCTTGTATTGTTATTGAAATGCAGAACTCTAAATCTCTCCTTTAAAACTACATTTGAATTATTCAACGATCATATTGCACAAATGAAACGGAGCAACCCCTACACCAATTTCTAACTGTTACCGAAACAATTTAAGCTTTGATGCTCAAATTTTTTAAAATAGTAATTAGTAAACCTAAAACCAATTTGTACTTGTAACGTTATTAACATTTGATTAGATGAAATAAATTTAGGGAAATGGGAAACTTTATAATCTTATAATACAATTCTACTGTAAACTGCTGTACTTTGGTAAGCTCGGCATACATAACTACCAAGAAAAATATTGATACATGAACCTTCACTTTTTCCTTTCTTTGTCGAATACCAAACGCCCTTTTAAATGAACCTCTTGAGAACTTTCTAAATTAATTTCATAATTAGCTATGAAATTAATATCTTAATTTAATATCTTGTAATCAAATAGGAAACTTTTTGGAATCGATTTTGAAAAATTTGGAGTGAATGCAGTACATTCACCTTCCTCCCCTGGAGGAAGAAACAAATCTTACGATATCAGAACTTTTCATTCATCAGTCTCCTAGAAAAAGGGATGACGCGAATTCCCAATGTTCCCTGTAATATTTCTGCATACTATTCAGTTTTATCCGTCAATCTACTATATTTTTTGAGTTTAGTTGATATTACTTACACTTTTTGTCTATAACGGTGTTTACAATTTTCTACTTTTGATTCCACTCTTCTGCCCGACTGAGATATTTATTTTTAAAAAAATTTTTCGTGCACTTTTTTATTAGTAAATAAGTATTGCATGTGGTATTTTGCAAACTTGAACCTGTGTGCACCATCCTTCCAAATATTGTCCTATTTTGGAGAAGGGTTTCCTATGAGAACCCCAATTGTAATAAGTGTACTTATATAGCCATGTACCCAAAGTGAGTTCCCTGATGTTATCAAAGCAAAAGAACTGAAGACTATTGATAAGTATCCAAAAGGACAATTGTTTGCCTATACAGATGGTTCTTCTGATGAAACGCTCTAGAATGGAGGTTCGAGGTTTTTGTGACCACTCTAACGAGATATTTGTGCTGGTGACATTGTTTATTGCTTCCCTTGTGAACTACGAGTGATAATTGAGGCTCTTGATCTTTATGAAATTCTCTCTATTCTTAAACAGGTCAAAAGGTTTGGCTATTTTTGCGACTCAAAAGCTGCCCTCGAGGCAATTCTAAAGGGAGGTTCATTGATTACTGAAGAGGCTTGCTTTCGCCTGTTTAAATTATAAGAATTTAATAATGGTGCTTTCTCCAATAGTTAACACGCGTTGACATTACAGGCAACGAAAATGCGTATAAATTGGTGAATGACTTGAAATGTTTGTAATTATAACCTAATTAGACGTAAAAGCTGTCGCGAATTTCAGAGAAGTCAAATCATGTGTAAAGTGTCAACTACGTAATATAAATGGAGTAGGAGTATAATACGCTATGAAGAAGACTATTGCTAGGCTAAGAACGAGCTATTACTGAGGAAGGAAGATTTATAAGATGGTAGAACTTATCCAGACAGTTATCACAATTCCTATAAAGAGACAACACCTTGTATTTTTGACTGTCCAGTTATTCTTTCTGCTTTACAATAAATAAGAATTCCAGTTTTCGTCAGAAAACCTCTATGAGCAGAATGTTGGGGAGATTGCCAGAACAGTCATCATGGTACGGTTTGATTTGGTCTCTTCACTTTTGTTCTATTTGTTTCTCACTTATGGGAAAAACGAATGATTGTCCCTTAATGTGTGCCAGCGATTTTTCTCTAAATTTTAGTATTTAATCTTTCTCTGTATTCCAGTTTAGATTACTCCAAATGCTTCTAGCACTTAGTGAGCCTTCTGCTCCAGTTAACAGTGGAGCCCCCATTTGATAACGCGCAACTATGTGTCACAGAAATCGAGCGATGACTATACTCTGTTTCACCTCAAGTTGGCAGCATTAGGAAGGGTAGGAAATGTAACAATCCGCTTGAAAAATAGTTCCAACTTGTTTTGGAATTTAAATGAAAGCGAATGCATAGTAAATTGTTAAAAAGTATCGTGTATTATCGAAATTGTGATTTTAAGGATATATTTTAAGTTAATCACATCTTAAAAGCATTTATTCCTTAATATATGTGAACGAATACAGTTAAAAAACAACAATTTGATGAAACTTCACTTGGCTAAAAACCGGTTTTCAAGATTACATCCTTGGCGGAGTTACCTAAGCATTCCCGCCAAATCAACGCCATTCCCATTGCGTCTTTGCTATCGTTCATACGTACTATTTTGATATTTCGTACAACTATCTTTGTTCTTGTTTTTTTTTTTTTTTTTTTTTTTGACATTTTGAACATGTCTGAGATAGAAATGTCACCAACCTCGCTGTATACACCATCGAAGCGAGGAAAATCTATCCGAAGCGGAGCTCGGAAAAACATATTGACTTCGAGAAGAAAACCCGCAAGAATCCATCAGAAAAATCGTGAAAAAGGTTTCTGAACTGATTGGCGTTTCGAAAAGAACTGTTTTCCGTATGAAGAAAGAAAAGAAGGCTTTAAGTGCTGTAAGTTCTCCTGGTAAAAAACGGCCCGATATCGTAGGCAAGCGCAATAGGCTGGTGAAATATGACGACTTCACATTGCATGCATTCGGCGAAAAATTCATGGCTTGTTTCGAAAAAATGAGATTCCTACATTAACCAAATTTCTGAAGGAAGTAAATGATGTTGCTGAAATTTGTGCTTCTGTTTATTTTAAGTTAACATACATAAACGGCATTTATACATGGATGTGAATAATTATTACAAACGGATTTAAAATAGTAATAACCGAGAAAAGGCGATTAATTCTAAAAAAACAAGATAGAAATTTGTATTTTATAAACGGATGTAATAAATAAAAATTAAAGAAAAATGAGCCATTTATTTTGAAAGTGCCCTAAGTCACTTAAAAAATCAAGTTAATGAAAGCATGAATTACAATTCAATGGTATTTTTTCATTAAAAAAACATTGCCTTCAATATGTTAAGAACTATTGAGATTTTGTTCGAGAAAAGTTTTGCTAGTTTATTCATCAATATTTCTAAACATATTGAAACGTAAGCCATTAAATATCTCCATTAAAAAAGTGGCATATACTATTTTAAAAAAAAAAAAAAAAAAAAAACAGCTCCTACAATTTTAATGAAAATTTTTTTCCACAAGCATTTTTTCCCCACTCGCCAAATATGGTGATATTTATTCGTTTAGTCACACTCTGCTCCTAGAGTAACCCAGCAGCGGCTGTGATTCGGTCATCGTACCCTTCCTAATGCTGCCAACTTGAGGTGAAACAGAGTATAGTATACTCGTCAATCTCAAAGTAGCGTAGCTGTTAAATATTCGATCAAAAACATGCGTTTATTTTATAAAATTGCCTGAGGTTCCTCCAGCTGTTGGTTATTTGGTCTAAAAGTAATTTAGCTCGCTCGCGGGTTCCTTCCGACCGTAGGTTTTATGGATATGTATCAATTTTAGTGACCGTTGAAATTCCCAGACTGAAAGATCCAAACACGCACTAATATATACTTTCTACTTTTCTGATAAAATATGTTTACCCTTCTTGACATTATCACACGTATACGTATTTGAAGCAATTTTTCTTTCAAAGAACCATGCTAAGCAATATTTACTCGGTTGCCATAGCAACTGCTTCGAACAACTTCTTCCTTAGTGAGCTGAAAGAATTGCTCGGAATTCCAGCCAATCGGGTTTCTCGTCTCTCTACGTCATAAACAAGATGACAGCCTTGGCTTCGTCAAACGCATCAGAAATGGCGTACATTTTAAAATGGAATGACATCGATACCGATCTTATAGACGAAGTGAGAAAAAATTTCCATACTTATGGAATCCAAAAAAACCCTACTTCACAAAGACTGAAGGGAAAAAAAGGATTCTGCGCGGCAGGTCACCATGAGGATAAGTGGCCGGCATTCGAAGCTTTCCTGATGCCAGGTAAATTGAAATATTTTTAACAATGCCTTTTTTTTCTTTTTACTTTTTTTATCAAACAAATAGTATAACGTATATTGTTGTATTTTAGAAATATATATATTTACTTTTATTCCATACGCGAATCTCATTGTTTTGAAAAATTGTAGCCCCAACGTGTTTGGCATAGACAACATTAACACTCTATTTATTGAAAAAAATTTTAAGTCAATATTTTTTTTACACACACACACAGAGAGACTGTAACTTATTTTTGATTGTTATGCTTTTGAATTCTCTTAAACAGTATTTGTGAATGAAGTGTTTAAATTTAAACCAGCCCACTTCAGCACTCGCTAAATGTTATTTGAGGTCTGAGTATTGGGAACAAGATTTTTGGAATATATATATATGGAGATATATTTGTGCTTTTGCTCACATTTGCTTCGATACTTGTGTTTTCGATATCTGCTTAAGTTGTCCTGTTCTTCCCAAGGGGAAGTTTCCACGTCCTGAGACAAGCTGGATTTCTGCACGATAGATGTGGCGACACAACCTATCTCCACATCCACAATTTAGGTATGGGCTAGAGGGAGGGAAATATTCCGCAGCATTCATTGTTTCTGCTGCGACCGCCTGCAGGACTTTCAGACCCACTGATTTAACGAGCACGGGCTCCGTGTATACTCGGAGGGTATTTGGTGGGATCGGGCAGGGATAAGTAAATAACTATCTACTTATAGTAACATCTAATTTAGAGATTTACTTAAAAGAATTTTCGTATAAAATTATGCAGACGAAAAATTTTTCAAATTTCAAACAGGCTTATGGAAGTATAGGCCAATATATTTGGCATATACTTCCATTTATAATATACATATTAAAAACACACACAAAGTATTGTTTGTCAAAAAATTTGGACACACTTGAAAGCTGTTCAAATTTTTTTTTCCAAACGTTTTTGTGTTATTCTTCAGATCCACTTCCGGAAATTAAAACTTTTATTTTAAATATTCGTATGTTGAAGCCAGTGGCTGAGTGGTAGTGTATCGCGCTTCCACGCCACAGGTCCGGGATTCAAATCCCGGGCTGGGCTAGTTCGACTGCACATTTCATCCCTTCAGTGGGTCGATTAATGAGTACCAAGCTTGTTGGGAACTGAACATTGGGGGTTTCGTGTCAGACCGAACATCTGCTCATGCACCCCAGTGCCTAAAGTCACGTATACTGATATGGGCACAGTAAGCCATAGTGGCGCAACAGACTCTTATGGGCTGTTGCGCCACCGAGTTCAGTTTATTCGTATGTTACTTTGGATTTCATCATAAGTGATATGTCTTGCGATATTTGAAAAGTGAACACATCCAGTAACTAAAATATTATTCTGGCCTAAAAGTGCAAGAAATTATATTCAAAGCTTTTCTCACTTATGTAGCAATGAGATATTACGATGAAAAGGTTAATTAATTTTGTAGAAAAACTATTAAAATTATAGTAATAATTTTGGGTAAAGTTTGATGGTTTATGAGAACATCACCCTTCTCTTTGAAAACCAAAGTAGAATTTAAATGGTTTTAAATTTTCCTTTATCAGAAATTACCCATGGATCGGTGTATATTTCCTGATCACTTCTGGAATAATTACTTGATCACCTAGGTATATTAGTTGAGAGGTTTCTCTAAAAAGGTTATACAGCAGTAATTAATAATTCATTATTTTCCACCAGCTCTAAAACGGGAAATTCTTATTATCTGAATAAAATTATATTAAAATGGTGATCAAGAATTACCCTGGGTTTATATACTTATGTCCAATTGCCTTTAAAACTTTCTCGGTAGACTACTTTAAAAAAAAAATAGAGAATTTTTTCTCCATATGTTTGTGCATTACAATATTATGGCTTTATCAGAAAAAAAGATTATATGGAAATTATTTTAAGTAAATTCTGGTCAACTTGTACTTTTTATCAGCCTCTGCAATTAGATTTGTTAAATTATTTTAAAAATATTAACAAATTTTTTTCTTTTCAGAAGTATGCAAAATTAAAAAATCCCCGGAACTATTATAGAAAGAAAAAAACTTCCCAGTTTTAAAAGTGAAACAAGCGATGAGGATTTTGTTCCCAAGTGGAAACACTTCACTCGCCACCGGTTTCTATATGATACTCTATCACCTCAGCTGGAATTTCATCAAGTTCAGATTATGTGGAATTGCAAAATTAATGCAGTTCGTATTCCCCCTCAAATGTATAATATTTCAAATTCTTTCATATATTACAGACACCATTAATGACAGTTTTAAATGAGTCTTTGTACAAAGATTGAGAAGAAGTTGTGTTCATTCAAATCCAAAGGAAACGTTATTTAACCTTCAATTCCATACAGTGGATTTGGAACCACCATCTCGCAGAAGTCGGGTACTTCAACGGGAAGAAGTGGACATTGAAAAGAAATGAAGATAAGTTGTTTTACGAAAGTATGAACAAATGTTTCATTGGCTTTTTTGCCAACAGCCTTCAAGCATTTGGAGCGCATATAGCCTCCGAATTAGATAATTTGCCCTGCCTAAAACAGCAGGCAACAATAAGATGCAAGATGAGTTAGAATGAGTTTTTTGATAAATAGCTACTTGTTATATATACACTGGTGTGCAAAAATTAAGGACGAAGTCGAAAAATTAGCATATCAGCTGAACGAAGAGGCAGAGCGGACAGAAAGACCAATCAGGAGATTAAGTGAGGTGATGTACGGTAGCACATGCGCAGATATGCAGGTAGACGTAATGGGGGAGTGTCTGAGTAGTAAAGCATGTTGTCGGTGTAAGATTAGTATTTCTGGCAAAGAGATTGCACACCGTATAGCAGTTAAAATCACACCGAGTTGCTGCCTCAGCGAGAAATGGCGAATAATCAATCTGTTAGACGACATCTGGATGCTTTTACCCGAGGTCGAATCATTGGGAAGTTGAAGTAAGGTCGCAGTGTGACAAGTGTGGCTGCACACAGAGTTCGGAATTGCTCACAGCATCGTTTCACGACTTTGGAGACAATTTCAAACTACAGGAACAGCTATCCGGGGGTTCAGTAGTGGTCGTCCACGAGGAACCACACTCGCTGATGACCAGTATATTGTCTTACAGGCCAGAAGAAACAGGCGGCAGACAGCGGGAGAAATCGCTAGACACACGACACAGGCGACTGGACGACCGATATCGCGTTTTACCGTGGCCAGAAGACTGCACGGTGGTGGTCTGTTTGCACGACACCCTGTACGGTGTTTATCTCTAACGCCTGCCCATCGGAGAAGGCGTTCTCTGTGGTGCCGGGAATATCGGAATTGGAGAGACAATGAATGGGGACGAGTACTCTTTACAGATGAGAGCAGATTCAGTCTGAGTAGCGATTCTCATCGCATACTCGTCTGGTGAGAGCGGGGAAGCCGCAATCATCCCTCGAACATCATTGAAAGGGACAGGTATGGAGGTGGCGGTGTTCTCGTTTGGGGAGGCATCATGCTTGGTAGTCGTACAGACCTTCACATCTTCGACGCAGGTTCAGTCAACGGGACCCGTTATTGTAACGAGATTCTTCTTCCATATGTGCGTCTTTTTAGAGGCGCTATGGGTCCGCAGTTCCTTTTCATGGACGGCAATGCACCATGTCATCGCACAGTAGATGCCGAACAGCTCTTAGAGAGTGAGGATATTGAACGTATGGATTGGCCGGCACGATCTCCGGATCTCAATCCCATCGAGCATGTATGGGATTTTCTAGGCAGACGCTTGGCAGCTCGTACCTTACCACCAGTAACGATTCCGGAGCTTCGATTGGCGCTGCAAGACGAATGGGCAGCAATGCCTCAACAACTCATTGACACCCTCATTCTCAGCATGGGCAGACGCTGTGAAACCTGCCTAGCAGTCAGGGGAGATCATATCCCCTACTAAAGACCGGATATTTCTTGCTGGACACCCATCACAGGGATGCTTCGGCCTTCAGTCGCATTGCGCTCCATGCTACTTTTTCAATAAAGCTTCTTTTTATCCCTCTGATTTCTCTTTTAGTAAGTGTTGCTTACATTACTCATGTCCTTACGTATTGGGGATTTTACGGTATTAAATGTGTTGATTTGGAATGCTTTTGTACAAAGTTATATTGAAAAAACCGTCTCGTCCTTAATTTTTGCACACCAGTGTATATATATATTCATCTCATATATTACTAAAATGATAAAAATATTTTATTTGATATGTACAAGTATATTTTCTCTTGTAAAATTTTACTTAAGCTAGGATGATTCTGACCCAACTTAATTTTAAAAACAATTATATAATATTTTACTGATTATTGTTTGTACCAAACAAAAAGTAAGGTTGTATATTATATATTGTATTATAATACACACACACAAGTAAATAAAAATGAAGTTAGAAGTTACTTTACATTATTACATATTTTAAATATCTTCAGATATGTTATAATGATGAGTTTTGTTTGTAGATGACACCATAATGCATATTACTGTATATGGTAAAAACAAAATGTTTATTAATAGTTACTTTTAGACATTGATTACCACAGAAAATAATAAAAATACCAGGATAAAAACATGAAAATAATTGAACATAATTGTTTAATACTTTGAACCCTTTTTTTAAATTAGAAAACTAGTTTTTAAAAATACAGGGAGAGAATTATGTAATGGGAACAACATACAAATGGAAGGTGATGTTATAGTTTAATGTTAAGTATAATCTTGTGCTATGTTGCACAGCACCAGTAGCATTGAAAAAACTCCAAAGCACAATAATTGCTCGATCAGACGCCACTTCTGTTTTCGACCGTCAACAAAAGTGCAAGAAATACTGGATGTTCGTTTTCCAAAGCAGAAAAATCTGAGTAATTTTTCAATGAGCATATAGCGTACGGCAACCCTTCACCCTCACGGCTTCTTTAAAAATTTGCCGAAATGGTTGTTAAAAAAAACTCGAGTAGCTCAAAAATGCATGTGTGATGGCCTTAAGGAAGTTCTGAAGTTGATGCTGTAGAGTGTGATCAGTCCTTTCCAGAAAACACCCTGGACTTGACCACCCTCAAATAACTGTTTAGGCAGCATGGCATTGAGCCATTACTCTGTCAGCACATGGTTCTAACATCAAACAGTTGGAATTTACACCACTCGATAGCTAGGTATAATCTCGCCAGCAACTCTGTCAATGGGCTCAGTGCCTTGTCGGCGTCACGCATTTGTCACATAGCTGACTATACCTTAAAAGAACCTTGCTATAAATCAATTTTTCGATTTTTGCCTTTGCCCCTTGTAGACTAGCATCTCAAAAACAATACCATCGCACACCACAAAATCGTTATCCTAACTTGCATGTTACGGCCACTGTACGCATTAATTCATCGTAAATTTATCAATTTTTTTTGTTTTGCTCCAGCCTACTAAATATTTTAAGCATCTTGAAATCTGATAATGTAATTTTTGAGAAAAACAAATTATAACTTAAATAGCCAATGGTCTTTCCTTTTTTATGCAAGACAAGTGTACTCGTCATGGAACGAAATCCTACAACTTCCCCATGATGAATGTACTTGTCAATTACTGCTAACCAAGCCAAGTACCAAAATCGAGTCGCTTCATTCCGCCAATTCACGCTTAAAAGAACACAATTAAAGAGGGAAGAATTTCTTCAATTGTACTTGGTATAGATTAAAATGGTCTGTATAGAAAGGTGCATTTATCTATACCTCTAATGGTTTTATTCCAGTGCATCCTTATTGGTACAGAAGTTTCAGTTCACAACCATGACATGCAATGACATTAGTGATTAATCGTTAGCCTTTGTGCAGGACAAAGATTGCTAAGAATAAATATTTGCATGCAACTCTTAATTATAGTCTTAGACGTAAAAAAAATAAAGATCTCAAGAAAAAGTAATTTTTTTAAATCAACACAAACCCTACCCTAGATAACGATTTAAGTATTTTTTATTACTGTATATAACATACAATATATTATATTATTACACAACACAATAAGAGGAAAATAATTACAGCCCGAAATTTTTTTTATTATTGCTGCCAATTGATTTGAGGTGTTTTTTTTTTCATACTCCTGCTTACGAAATCCTCTGTTCAGCACACGTTCGATTACGGAATTTTGTATAAAAAGGCAGGTAAGGTTAAAATTAAATACGTCCGTTAATCTCATAATGGGGAAATGTATTTCTCTTGATCGTAAAAGGGTTAAATCTGAAAGCTATAGAAAAATTTTAAATTTTGGAAAGTTTTGCATATATATTCTAAAATTTGCTTAAGAGATGCTTACAGCATTTCATCATCCTTTTATGTGGATGGGTGTTTGAATAATTTAATAAATATTAAGATAACTTTCAGTTTTGTGTGACTTTTATGTAATTAACTAGCTACATAGCCCGTCGTGGCACGGACTTTTCGAAAGTACAACTTACCCAATTTTTTTCACTCAAGGAAATTTTCCGCTTTGTCTCCTCGTCAGATGTGTATCTCCCGTGAGTTCCTTACCTCAGTCTATAATTTATGCTTTTAAATTTCACACATCGATAGTAAACAGTAATTTTGAAACAAACGTTAGGGGGGGGGATGAAATTGCATAAATAATGCGTCGCAAAAACGTCATTGAACTAAAACACTATGTTCAAAATACATAGAGTTTAAGTTAATTTTTCAATCTTTAGTCAAAAATGGATGTTCGACACACGGGAAAGATTATTGTAATAATTTTAAATTCTAAATTTATTAAATAATTTAATATAATCTGAAATTTTGAAAAATCCGAATTGTATCCGGTTTTTAAATTATTTGATCTAAACATGCACTTTTTAGAGACAAACTCAATTGATCATGACGATGAGAAAGATAATTATCTAGTTCATTTCAGTGGACCGTTTAAGAAAAAAAAAAATGCAAAATATCGTTATACTTCCTAAAAAAGAGAATCGCGCCGGATCCAGGTGAAATAAACGGTATGTCCGATTCCGAAATTTTGTTTTTTTTTGGTCCGACTTCGGTACAGACGAAAGGATGGCAGTTTTAAAAAGGAGCTTTAAAAAAAAAACCGGAAGCAAGGCTACTAAACCCGTCAGGTATCGTGATTCATACTTTGGTCTTTCAATTTACATTTACTTCCAAATAAGTATTGCGAAGAAATTGACTAGTGTGATGAATTGCACAGTTGCGTAAATGCCGTTCGTTACCCTCCTACTTTGTTGAATATTTCCTGATGTTGTATATCTAACTTAAATATGTTGTATTCATACAAGTCCTACCACTATGCTTCCGAATATAATTTTTTTGACTCTAGGTAGAATCCTTGTGTGGCGAAAAGTAGAACACAAGGCTTACAAAAGTAAGTCAATACTCAATTAATAGTGGTAGAATGTTTAAATGAGGATACAGGCACCAATGGGAATCAAAGGAGAAAAGAAACAAGAATGGATGCGAATATAATAAATACAGAACAAAATACAAAATTGCTCACATGCAAACAGAGACATTCAGTAATTAAATTTATACAATGGGGAAGATTTGAATACATGGTCATAATATTTCCAAAATACAAATACTTAAAGCATGCAAATGCACACATATACATACCAGTTTTACATAAATATATACATACATGTAGAGCATAGGTCTTCAAAATGTGTTCCATGGAACCCTGGGGTTCCACAAGATAATTTTATACTCGTTAGTGCAATGCCTTGCAAAACTAGATAGTTTTATAATGGAAAATGCTCATTTTTATATTTGTGGAAAAACACCTACAGCATATCAACAGATTCGATGTTAAAAATCTAAACCTAAGCAAGGACAGCTCCTAAATTGTATGTTGCAAATTCATGCAAAATACACAATATTTCTCACGCAGCTATCAACATTTTAATGCCATTCAGAACTAGATGTAAATGGCTACAAAAACAAAGTATAGAAACAAATGAAGCTCGGAATATGTAATGTGATTGCATTTAATTTCAATAGACCTAGACCTACAGTTTGTGTGAAAAATAATTGGCAGTTATAGAGACTGCCGATAGAAGTGAAAACTTAGAACTTTTAGTATTAAAATTTAAAATTTCATAATGTTTGAATTAAAATTATCAACATCAATCTGGTTTTCACATCTATTGACACTCCGACCAACAACTAAATGCATGTTTATAAGGTTTTTTATTATTAAAATATATTACGGGCTGTACAAGAACACAACAAAATAAAAATACAATTCACAATTGAAATAACAATTAATATACAATCATATTTATGGATAGTATTTGTATTTACTTAGATTTCAATGTACTGGATTTTTAACATTTTTTTAATTGTTTGCATCATTGTCATCATTAATTTCAACAAAACTTAGACTTTTTGCACTTTCAATTATTTCATTTTGTTCTAAAAAAGATACAATAGGCTTATGGTAACTAAAGTAAGAAAGGAAAATGTTTGACTCAAATTTATCTTATTGCGTAAAAACCGCATCCATCGTCGTTTTATATTTTGTAGTACTGAGTTTTCGATCATTGGACATATTTAAATTAAGTTTCATTTATAAAATCAATTAGTGGTAGATTTTTATCATCTGCAAAGTTAATATTGAAGTCTCCACTTAAAATTATCGGTACATTATCATATTTTTCGCCAAATCTTTTTTCGAGTGTTTCAGAAGTCTTTTGTATAAATCATCAAATTTTCGAATAAAAATTGTTGTATCTGAGATTTTCCAGACGAAATATAAATGGCAACCACACACACATTGATATGCATTGCCCATTCTCGCAATCGCAACGAGAAATGCATAGTATATACACATTGAACTTTTCCTTAAATCCATTCAATTTCACAAAAAGATATACACAGCACTAGACGTCAGCTCTATAGCTACAGATATACTGCTATAAGCATGTTGGTGACGCGAACGCACGAGATTTCACCCATCCAAAAAGTGCCCAAGGTGAACAGCACACTGCGCGTGCGCCAGTCAAAGCATGTCGGTGACGCGAACCCAAAAGATTTTCCCTTACCAAAAAGTGCCCAACGCCGCTAAAGAAGTTTTCACTTCAAAAATCAACCATATATATCCCAGTTATCAAATATAATACATGGATAGGCGACACTTGGATCCCAAATATTAATGAGTAAATTATATTAAAAAATCAGATTAGAATTTTTTAATAATAAATACAATACTTTTTAAAATTATAATTGCCTTTACATAAAGTGCCTGTAACATATTGATCTACTTTAAATATTATTTTGACATATATTCTTCGAAGTATGTGCATGTAATGGAGTTCTACGAAAATACTTTTAGTTTTAGGGGTTCCGTGACAACACCTAGTTCTAGGAGTTCCGTGCGTTGAAAAAGTTTGAAGACCACTGATGTAGAGTATATATATAAATGTCATCAAAAAGACAAAATTTACAATCTAAATAATGCAGGAAAAATGCTATTAATGTATGCACAAAACTATGTAAAAAATTATTTGCAATGAACAAAGGCAGAGAAAGGAGGAGACCCCGCTGTATTGTTCTTATGTAGGCAATTCAAGAGTGTACATCTTTCAGAAGCGAATTTAGTACAAGCAAGTATCGGATGCTTAATATCTGGTAGCTGGAGCAAGAACACTAGTCAGTAGGCGACAAATTGAAGCGTTTCCAGATAGGCTTTAAAGTTTCCATGCCCACACAGTGGAAACTGGGTAAGTTTAAAATTAGATTGAAAGAATTCACATCGCATCATTTAAAATGGATAGAACTTTAATTCTGAATAAAAGGAAGTATATAATTATGTTTTACATATAATTAATCTCTTCCCCCGTATTCGATTTCCGTAAAACCCATTTTTGCCAGATCTCTACTCTTTGAAATAGGCGTATCAATTTTCGTCCGTACCTTTTATAACTCCAAAAATGGAAATTTTTTTTCTATGTATGCATCTTTTAACTCCCTTTGTGAGTCAATTTTGGGAAACCCATTCTCAATGGATATTTGCTCAACAAAATAAACATTCTTGAGAAAATGTCAAGAATGGCCGCTTTATGGGCTTAACTGCTCCCGAGATCTCGTGAGTCAGTCTCTTCTACATTTATAAGCTGCAGTTGAATTATTTCAAGGTAAAGAAATCGTTCACAGGAACACGCTTTGAGCACAAATTGAATGAAATTGGGTGAATTCGGAAACAAACTAGTACCTAAAAGGTATAATCACATGGGTTTCTCTGAAAAAAAACTCATGGCCTGAAGGTTTAAGCATTTCTCTAGGGAATGCAGTGACTTTTCAAATACATATTTGACCTAATTCTTTGTAAAATAATAAGCTTATTAATGCAATAACAGGCAAGCGGCGCAGCACCAATGGAAATGAACCGCGACTCTTATTTTACTAAGGATATCCAATTTCTTTTAGTTTATATAAGGCAAAATAAATCTAATGTTAAGAGAGAGAACACATTAAAAATAAAATGAGTTGCAGTTTATGCAAGAATACCGCACTCTTCAATCGGAAATCTTCACGGCAGTTTTCCCATTATTTCCATTATTCAAATGATATTCTTCGCCAAAATACTACTTCTAATTTTTTTAAATCAGTGGGTAATAACTATTTGCTCAACGTACTCCTTTGCCTGTAAACGTAAATGTAAGGGGCCTAAAGAAAATATTTTCTGATGCAGTCGCA
The DNA here is from genome assembly GCA_019973975.1 of Trichonephila clavata. Lineage (NCBI taxonomy): Eukaryota > Metazoa > Arthropoda > Arachnida > Araneae > Nephilidae > Trichonephila > Trichonephila clavata. The sequence continues at coordinate 22,671 of BMAO01028982.1, read as the reverse complement.
TATAGTTACCGCCGAAAACAGGTGATAATCTTAAAAGTTTATGCTATTGCAATCTAGCTTGGGAAAAAACCAACATATCTCGGTGATACTTCAATCTTGCCCCCACCTTAACAGGAATTTACAAGAATGACCTCCAAACAATTGCCAATGACCTCATCAAATACCAAAGCGCACTTATTAAAAGGTTTTTAAAGACTTGTTACCTAGATATAAAATCCTGCTGAGATTAATCACAAGCTTCAACGTTCCATTTATTTAGTAATCTAGATTCTTAATGCTTACGATTCCAACGCAAGGAACAGAAAGATAGCTGAAAAACATATTGTAGACTTCGGAGAAGAGAAAACCCATCGAGAAATTGTTGAAACTACATTCATTGCCAAAGAAATTTGCGCACCAAGAAAAAGTCGTCGAAACGAAATTTTACATATGTAAGTACCACTTTGATATAAGTAATAACTTGGTATGTGGTATACATCAGGCTTGGGGCCCCTGTCGGCGGCAAGGTCCGCCTCTGCCTCGAGGGCCCCAAGCGCTTTTTTAAGGGGTGGGTAAAAGTCTCTTGTTTAATGTTAAGAGTACCCCCTTCCCCGTTTTTTTTTTACAACTCTGAAAGGCCTCTTGAAAAAATGTACCATCCTATACAAGATAACTAAATTTTCCATTCAGGAAAATTCTACTATAGAACACATGTATTTGGATTAAAAAATATTCCATAAACTCTTGCTTGCTACTACTCATCTCCATAAAATTTTGCTCACCAAGAAAATGTCGTCAAAATGAAACGAAATTTTACATATGCAAATACTACTTTGTTATAAATACTGTACATGATTAGAAAACAAAGAAAAAGGATCATTTATTGCAGAAAAAAGTACAACTGAACGGAAGTTTTAGTACTCTGTTGGACCCTCTAGTGCAAAGGTACGATGCGATACGAGAGCGGGCATTGAGGCATACAAGTTCCGTATGATGTCCCGAGAAATCTCGTTCCACGATTGCTGTAAATGCTAGTTCAACAAACTCATAGGCCGTCCAATTTGACATCCCAAATGATCGCAGAAATGCTCGATTGGTGACAAATCTGGGGATCGAGCAGGCCAGGGAAGGGTGGTAATGTGGTGGAGGCAATCTTGCTACTTCTTTGCCTTTTGTGGCCGAGCACTGTTGAAAAATGGCTCATGAGAGCATTGTAATGAGTGGAACATGTGGCAGCTGAAAGATGTCATGGAGGTACTGCTGGACTGCCATTGAGTGATGTATTAATATTAGGGGTGAGTGTGTATCGTAATCAATGGCATTCCATACCATCATATCAGATGTCGGAGCAGTGTGTCTCTGTAAAATGAAGGCAGGATCGAGGCGTTCACCACGGGGCATCCACACACGAACATGATTATCATCACTGCTAAAGTTTAATCTAGATTCGTCGGTGAAGACGATCTGGTTCCATTCTGTTGCAATCCAATCCCTTCATGCGTGAAACCACTCCAAAAATGGAGGCGTCGGTGGGTGGGTGTCATTGACAGCACACGTATTGAGTGCCGTGATACCAGATGTCCTTCAGCCTTACGATGATTCGGAAAGACACAGGGGCCCGTCGTGAAGGTGCTGTCTGTATTTGGACAGCGGACAACGAGGCAGTGGGCTCTATACGTACATGCATTAGGATGTGACGGTCTTCTCGACGACTGGTCTGCCGACGGCTTCCTAAGCCTGTTCGTCATGTATAAATGGCGTCTTTTCTGTCTACTGGTCCCTAAACCTCAGAACAGTAAAGTCAGAACGGCTTAGATGGCGAGCTGACCACCTAGCTTCCATCACACACATCCCGATGATTCAACCCTCTCGAATTCTGATAGATGCTCATATTGTCTTCGATGGCTGCGTCAGCGGTTTCTTCGCAAAAGATTAAGTACACTCAAATAAGCTCTGCTTAACTATTTTACACTCCAAGGAGAACCAAGTTCAACGCCCACTAGTGGCATTACGCAATGGGCAATCAAGCTGCATTTTTAATCCTTTGCATATCTGCCCGACATGTACCTTCCTGCCAAGTTTAGTTACAATCTCACAATTATTTCTTGGCGCGCAAATTTTTATGACAATGAGCGAGACAGGAGATAGACATTGATTCAAAAGCGATTATACATCACCTGCATTTTTAACATCCAACCCAAGCTCCGGTAGCCAATTTGCATTGTCGCCTCAAAAACAGCACTTTGTAATATGAACTGTTAATACAAATCCAAGCCTTTCAGCGTCACAAACAGCTGAAAGCATTGCCGAGAGAATTCAAAAATAAGAGTTTAACACCACTTGGTAAAACTGAAAAAGCATCGTAGTCGAGTTTCATGGAGTGAGCGAGTGAGTAAATATTTACGTCGCACTGTTCAGCTACACTAGGGCTTTTAGGGACGGACCTAGTAATTTTGAACCATGGTCCATGTGACGAGGGAATTCCAGCTCAGGTACTCTTCTATCTACCACATCACACCAACGAGAGAACGCTTGAACTCTCGATAGATTTAACGTGCATCGTCTCCTACACGGCTGGTTTTCAGCGGCCTAGGCTCAAACCTCATGACACACCGTCTACTAGGCTACCATGGTCACCGAGTTTCATGGAAAAAGCTCGACTAAAGAGAGTTACGGCCTTTGCCAACGAAACCTTAATAAGATACGGTTTTTGTAAAAAGTAACTTCAGATGGAAGTAAACTTCGTATTTTCGACTCCTGAGGAAGAAAATATTTCTGGAGGAAACCATTTTTCTTCCGACTGAGGGGGCGCTACGGTAATACTGAAGTTAATAAGGAATAGCGATATTGATATTTTTTGAATGAAGAATGTAGACGCGTTTCATTATTCGAGCATATAGAAGAAAACTCTCAATGCAAGCACCGAGATGGGAATATTAACGTCCCACTGTTCAGCTACACGAGGGCTTTTGGGGACGGTCCGCGTAATTTTGAACCATGGTTAAGTGACGCGGAAGACACCTGAGCTGGCACCCCCTCTCCTGACTACCACACCAACGGGAGGACGTTTGAGCTCTCGACAGATTTTACGTGCATCGCTTCCCTACACAGCGGGTCTTCAGTGGTACTGGCCTCGAACTTATGACATGCTAGCCACCATCCGATGCCTAGACCACTTGGCTACCGCGGCCACAACGAGATGGGAGACTATTTCTGCAAAACCCCCCCCCCCCCCAAGAAATTTTCCTACGTTATGTGTTCCTGACTACTCTGCGATAAGCCGAACCACCCCAGTACACGGCCAAGGGAGCATTTATGGGATTTTCTCCAGTGGAGAATCAAGACACGTATTAACGTCCAAAAAAATGCAAAAATGTGACATGGTATAGACGTCGCTTCTGGGATTACCTTTTTCATTAAGTTTGTTGAATCCAAATAGGTCGCCAGGTTATAAAAAGGGATACATGCAAGAGAGAGGCATTGATTTTTAGTTACAATCTATTATTAAGCTTTTGCAGTGTACGTAGACATTTGATGGAAATTATTTGAATCTTTTTATTGCCATAAGCATTTTTTATGTAAAGATCCAGTGATTGTTGTCTTTGCCCTTTAAATTAACTAAGTTAGAGGAATCAAAATCTGTATCGTAAGACAGATTCCGGGATATTTTATTTACTTAGAGATCGTTGAACGAATATGAAATCGGGATTGTGTATGGACACTGTTTCGATTACTATATCTATTACCACCTCAAATGAGTTTTGTAATGACAGTGTTTTAAAATCGAAATAAGCTTATTTTATCTGCATTGACTTTGATTAACCGAATAAGCCCCTCACTAGATCAAAATTTCCACACAAGGAAGTATTCTCATATTCACTTTATTTGATGCACAACAATCCATCCCTTTTTACGCACACAAGAAGTTTTTCAATAAAAACCGAATTTTAGCCATGAATTGAGAATTACAGCCTACGAAGTTTATCTAAAGAACTGAAATATAGATAGGAAGTTTCATATCGCAAGCTTAATAAAGTGCACTAAAAAGAATCCCATCAAAAAATGAACTAAAAATTTATTTTTGCCGTTTCCATACAAATTCACAAAACTGGATAATTATAAAAACAGGTCTAAATTGATGTATCTAAAATTCAGGAACTATTCTAGAAATCAAATCACTTCACGATATGCAAGAACAGCTCGATGATATTGAATGTGATTGGTCCGCCATTATTGCAACCAACCAGTTGCTTAAAGGTTCTTAGACAATCCTCTTTACATTCTTCTCTCCGCTCTGGAGGTATGCTGAATATATTATCGACAATTTGCAAGAGCTGACCTAAAAGAAATTGAAGTATTAACGTAAGTTTTGAACTAATCACACTGGATTAAGGGGCGATTCCGCTATGGGTCATTCATATCAAGACAGTAGCGCTTGGCTGAAAAACCATCTAATTTTTTTTTACATACTTGTCACTTTCTGTTTACTCCCTTGTTGAGAATAAACTTTTCTTTTAAATCGTTAGAGACCAGAAAGGTTGCATTTCTAATATTATGAAACTCCTCTGTGAATATTTCGTCATATTTTATTGCGGCATACTTGGTCCCAACACTAGATGTTTCAATGCAATAAAAATACTTCCATGCATCTCAATTAAACAATACAGAAATATAATTTGAAAAATAAATTTAAATTTCAAGATACTTTATCATTGTTAACAATAGTTTTATTGAATGGAATAAAAGTTACGTTTTGGAAACTTAATTAGTTTCACATGATCCCGTGGCTAATTTTTGCCAAACGTAGAAATATTTTAAAATTTGCGTACGGGAGCTAATATATTGCTGTAGGAAATTGTCCAAGAGCTTCACGATAACCGCTTCTTTAAGTGCATTTGAAGATCATATTTGAATTTCAGATTTAAAGTACATTAGTGTCTCTGCGGTGTTGTTTTCTATTTTTCTTAGTTTCCGTGTTTCGGAATAACCCGTTACTTCATTAAGGTAGTAATCCAGTGTGATGGGTTTAAAAAAATCTTTTAATTTTACATTTTTCGGAATAAAAACATCTTAAAAATATACCCTAAAATTTTCAGAGCGAAATTTAGTATTGTCAAAGTTATACCCAAAAGAAGACAGCGCACCGTAGTGTGTATGAAAATGTATCGACGCGCCAGCGGCAATTGCTCTGACCGTTCCCTCTTTTATTGTCCTTCCGCCCTTATTATTCTAGGATACACAGGTATGCGTATTATAGCAAACCTTTTCGATTGATAAAGACGAAATTTAAGAACTTTGTACAGTATACAAAACCCCCAGCTCTTTTACTGCCCAGATTCTGGTGCAAATATCAACAATTGAAAGCGGAAAATCAAGAGCACTTATGAACACCCAGTAACGTTTGACAAGCATTTTATAAACCCCATAAAACCAGGGTACGAGACTCTAGCATCTGACGATTAAAAAGATGTTTCAGGGAGAAACAAAAGTAACGAGTTTCAATCACTGTATGGAATTTCGCTCCAAAGCATACTTTTTGCTGGGAAAAACGTTTTGGAAATTGTTACCTGTACTGCTGCCTGCATCTTTAATGAAGTTGTTTTTACCTGTATTCAAAGTTATACAGGTGATGGGCGTCACAATACGTCAGAAATCCAAAGACTACGCTAACACTGTAGACAATGCACGAATTTTGAGGGTAGAGAAAACTGCAGAAGCCACCTGTAAAGAGGCCAGAGCCTTGCACAGGGCTCTCAAAACCGCTGAAAATGAAAACTTTGAAGAAACGGAAGGATTGCTCTATACACCAGGCATAGCAGATTAATGCAAGTATTGTCAAAACTTTAAACACGCTTTTAACGAAACTGTGTTTTTGAAATTTCGGGGAAGCATCACTCAAAACTATTTTTAATAAATAACGTGTTACGAAAATACAACATCAATAAAAAGTTTCGCTTTATTCAGGTTATTATCGAGATTTTTAGTTGCTTGGAAATTTACAAGACTTTAACTTTAGCCTGGTCGCGGGACACCTAAGCTATAGGAGTTGTTTACATTAGCACCGTACTCGAAGACGAATGAAGACAGATTGAGGGCTTTTCTCTCGACCGCTTACTTCGGGTCTCCTCAGTTTCTCTTCGCCTCTTCATTCGGGGCTCTCTCTGCTGGTTTATTTCCCCTACTTATGTCATCTCATGACGGAAGCACTCTACAACCGCCACACTATTCGACGGATTTGGCTAAAAATTTGACCCGTTATTCTAGACAAAAAACAGCTAAATACGCAACCTTTAAACATTTAATTTTTGAAGTTATGCTTCTTTTAGGAAGTTAGGAATAAAGGATGAGGGTGAACTTTTTCGATGCGCTCGCAAACCGGCACGGATGTGACGAAAACCCCGTTCCATTAATGAACGTGAATTAAATAATAAATATCAATATGTATATGTTGCAGGCTAAAAATTGTACATTTTTTTAATTAAGTAGAAATAATTTTATTTTATGGTATTTAAATAAACTTTATTTAACAAGATAATGCGTTATAATAAAACCTTCAATGCATTAAATACCTTTTATTCTATTATTAGTGTCGTTTTTTCTACAAATGTAGAATAACGCGAAGGATACAATTTTTAGAAAGATTTGTATCTTGTTACGCCAAAGAAGTATAACTTCTTACGTACGTACATAAGTACACACACACTTTTTTAATAATAAATTTATTCTTTTAAACAATTTATCAAAGAAAAGAATTAGATTTTAAGAACTTTTTTTTAATTTTAATAATATATATATTTGTTTTAGTTCATTAGAATAAAGTCTACAGAATAATAATCTGTTTGATTTTTTTTATTTCAGATGACTATGGAAAGCTGTGTACTTCCCCAAAACAGCTAGAGATAATGACAAAAAAATAAAAAAATTAAGTAAAAAAAAAAAAAAATGAAACTAGTTTATATCACGACCAAAACGTGTGCGATAAAGAATCACGCCAAGCAGCGCATGCCGTTGGAATGAAATTCAAGATGGCGGCCTAGCGGTAAGACTCGCCAGGAAAATAATTTTAAAGAACTGTTTTGAAAAACATTAAATTCGATTTCAAATGAATTTAGGAATAGATTGAGACTAACCAAGATCAATAAATAATTAATATCAATATTATAAAAAAATCATATACTAATAGTAATATTATGCAATATACAATAATCTTGTAATATAGTGTGAAAGAAAATATATATATAATATTCATATAATACTAAATAATAATTATTAGATATTCATATGGTATGTTGCTTTTTATTATTTTATATAATAATCACATAATATAATTTAATAGATTTTATAAAAAAGAATAATCATCCTATTGTAATATAATAAGAATCGTATAGATACAAGAATACTAATTTAACACAATTATAAATAACAAAACAAAAATTGTAAATAAATAATATACTTAGAAATAAATAAAATAATAATTATAAATAAATAACACGTGAAATATTTATAAAATAAAAATTATTACAAATAACGTATATTATATGATTATTACACATTATAATTATTGTATTTTTATATTATTAATAAAATAATTACATAATATATATATTAAAATTGATAATGAATTACAAATAAAAAGTACTGATAGCTTGCCATGTTCCAAAAACTGTAAATTTCTTCAACGAATTTCATCGTACAAGAAACGAAAAAAACAACATTTTTAAAAAGTAAAAAATTGAAAATAAACAATTTTTAGAAATAATTAAAAATATAACACTCATTCTTTTAAAAAAAGATATCCTGGTTCTCACCAATGATATTAGAAATATCCATATTTGAAAATAGCATTAAATAAAACAGAAGACTGAAATATATTTTGATTCGGGATCGCAAAGAAAATGGTTAAATTGTAAAAGAAATCGAAATAAAATCGTCTGAAATTAATACGATTACCGCGGGAACAGAACCAATAAAAATTATTTCTAATATATATTATCTCCATGGAAACCACATCGCCTGACGAAAAAAATATCAAGGTAACTATATTGTAATGTTATCGCCCATTTTGGCGAACATAAACAACTTGGCGCGATGCCCCGTGATATCAAACTTGCAGGAAAATATGTGCTTTTTAAAATATCACTAAAAACATGTAAAAATTACAAAACGATCACCTTTCATTTTTTTAAAAATATTGCACGAAAAAACGTTGAAATTTCAGCCGCCACACCGGATTACTACCTTAACACGCAGATGAAATGTCACTTTAATGGAGATATGCTCTGGACATCAATAAATTGTTGATCGGTGAATTCTCATGCATTTGTTTGGTATAAATTGAAGTCACCGTTAAGCTACTGAAATATTTTCCATGTATAACCACAATTGGTTCACATCGTTTTTAGGGCCTTTGGGACCCTTTTCGAAATGGGACTACCAATAACACACTTTACGATTTTTTACTTACACATACCGAGTCCGTTTAGCTTGGGGGCGCCGTATCATTGATACGGCGGTAGCTACGCCACTGATCGAAATCCCTACAACCGACGCCTTAATGCAATTTTGAAGTACAGAAATAGGGTCCAGAGGAGACTAGTAAGGAATTGAAGAGGGCTTCAATCTACTTATTGGGTGGGAAACCCTCGTTCATACAAGAAAATACAAATTGAAGCAAACCCATGTGTGAAATCTTGTAGATTCCAATTAAATTGCACGTGAAATAAATTCATTTGTCGTACAGACATTGTAAGCAATCATACATACCTTGACATTCTTCATGAGAACTGTATGAACATGGTTTACGTCGAGTTACTGCATAGACCTCTCGACACCCAAGGGCTTGCATCTCATCCCTGTAAGACTGTTCTTGAAATTCTGAAGGAAAATATGACGGTGGCGCTGGCTTAGAATAATCCTGTAATGAGATATTAAGGGAAACACTGAATAGGCCAACAGAAAATCCAGTCGCATTTTATACCGAGATCATTTCAAGGCTCGGGAAACGGCATTTATATGTCCAAGTAATTAATATTAAGTAGAATATATATAATTTTTCAAATGGTTATTTCTAATAATTTGATGGCATACAAGCTGGTACCTAATTTGGCCTCCAATTTCGCGGCACAGAAGTTTTTTCGATAACTGCGTATTTCATCGCACCGTGGTGATGAGCGATTCGGGTAGATTTGAGTATAACAAATTTAAGTTAGAACAAGTGAAAAAGCCATTTAAAACGGGTATTTCAGCCAACCATATTAAATTCGCTATATATATCTGCCAAGAAATGGGATAAGGCAAGTTAATTTATATGTCGATGTAATTTACTACAAAAAATTTATTTCTTTAATTTATTAAGAAGGATATTATACTCGTGATAATTGTAGATTTTAATTCTTAAGATTATCATGGATAGAAAACACCAAATGTATATTGATTTCCTAATATTATTAAAACTCTAAATGTTACCAATACCGACTTATATGGAGTCAATAAGCATACTTTAAACATAAAAGTTTAACTTTTGTTTGGTATATCATCAGCTGCACAAGAACTGATCTCTCTGGGGAAATTGCAGAAGGTCGTTCGCACTTTATGGAAACGATTTTATTTACTCCATTCCTCTTGAACCATTTTCCAAAGTCCGTTCATTGTTCTTAGATGCCATTTTCCTAAGGCTCGTTTTGATAAACCTAAAGCACAAAATTCCATTGCAGAAGCGCGCGTAGGGCAATTTTTCACTTATTTTTTCCAAATGGGATGCACTTTATTCTCGTTTCCGCTTCTTTCTTTGCTAAATAAGCGGCAGTGGACCTAACCGTGTGACTAGTGGCTTTATCCGTATGAAGTTAACTTTTTCAATGTCCTTTCCATATAAAGTCGGAATTTCTTCAAAAATTGGTTCTAAAATATTCTGCTTATAGTAGAGGTAATTTTGGTTTTACTTGAGACTGATATTTAATTTGCTGTTGTAACAAAATCCTGCAGCTATCACGATTCTTTTTAGAAACTTTTCTGTACACTGACGAAGTCATTTTGTACAGTCATTCCAGTCAGTTTTGAGCAATAGAAAAACTAATACTTTTGCACTTAAATATACCCTACCTCCATCAAGTGTTACTATAATTTTCCACTTTTCAGCAGCTAGGTGTTTTTACTCAATGTTCTAAAATTTGCTTTTCTTTCAGCAATATGTTTTAAAAAGGAGACAACTTTAGGTTTAAACATTTGTTTTAACTTTAAATCCTTATAATTTTAATTACAATTCTGGAAGGTATTACTAGTTTCGATACAATGATTCTTAGATTTGGTGGGTATTTTTTAGGATCAGAGACTTCGTTTTGATAGTTGTATGCGTTTGAACAATCAAGATGAAGCGCGTGTTCATTTTCATTTTTACTTTCTGCTAAACGTTTTTTCTTTCAAATTTAATGTACTATAAATACCTTTGATTTAAACATCATAACCGAGATTTTTGATGTGTAACATCTTTCCTCTCGGTTGCTGGAGATATGTGGGAGTGATTTCGTGAAAAGGGACGGAAATAAGTAACAGGAAGTTTGGGAAACGAGCGCTATTTAATTTGACCAATCAGCGCGCTTGGTGGTGTCTTTTCGCTACCCTCGAAGTGAAGTTCGGTTTTTTCTCCTTCATTCGGGAAGGGCTCACCAAGATGCGGTCTAGGACGTGGGATCTGCGTTTTTATTTTGTTTTCTCACTTTAGGATCAGAGAAGAGGCTAAGTCCTTTAGCTGGATCTTGTAAAGATAAATCCACGTGGGGTCCAACTTTAGTAGCCATTAAGCCACCGCCTTTTTTATATTGTTAAATTTAGCATTTCAAAAGATTCTAATTCAAAAAACTCTGTTTCGTTTGCGATTGACTCTAAATCCACTTCGCAAATACCAGCAAGTCTTATTAGATTTCACCAAGGATAAACTTGCGATCCTTACGCTTAATTGTCAAAGTCTGAGGGTTCACCAAACAGATTTCGACGTTATTTCAAAAAATTGTACGTTACTCAAGTTGGCACAGACTTGGTTAGATAATGGCGAACCTGTTTCGATACCTAACTTCGATCGCTGCATACAATTTAAATTGATGCAACACCAGCTGCTCTGCGGGCCACAGAGCAGCTGGTGTTGCGATCTATCGCAAACAGAACAACTCGCATGTTGTGGTTCCTCCATATGGATATTACTTATCGTCAAACAAGTGGATTGGGTATTGTTATCCAAGAAATTGGGGGACATATGTGCGGCAGAATGCTTATTTGAAAATGGACAAACAGTGATTTCGGTGGTCGTATATATTTCTCCGAATTAAACGGTTCAAAAAATTAAAAATTTCCTGCATTTTTTACTTTTACCATATATTGAAGGTTGTTCTGCTCTTTTTTTAAAAAAAACTATCACTCGCTTCCCATGATTTTGAGTGGTGATTTTAAAGTTAACTTCAGTTTGCTAGAAACCGAGCCACTCATTTTTTTTTTTTGAATGATGAACTCAAGCTTGAAATGAACACAAATCGAAATGTTTCGACAACTGTTATTGACGCTATTTTTCAACGGTTTTTAAATACTTTGAAATCACAAGTATACGTGTCATATTTTAGTTAGTTATAGGTTTTCATTGCCGCTCTTGCCCAAATTGAAAAAGAATAGTTATTTTGATAAAAAATTGCATTACTGTCCTTGTGTTAATTAAATAAAATTTTCATAAAAATATAATTATTCCATAGAAAATTATTTCCAATCATACTCGATTCATTTTTTTCAGAATTTAAGTTGCTATTGCGAATTTACCACGATAACATGTCACACATCGTATGCGACTACTGTAAGGCTCGTTTCTTTCTTTTTTTTACACCATTGTTGATACGAATATTTCTCATTGGAAAGCGCATTTTCATAGCCTTTGAGCCATATATAATTTTCAACAGCCATTTCTTAAAAATAAATCTTTTATTTTACATTCCAATCTAAGAAAACCTTAGCAGACGATTATTCTGAAGTTGTCAGTTTTCTCAAAATACAAACGAGAAAATGAATTACAAAATCATTTCCATAAAGAACGAATGACCTTCTGTACACCCAAAATACAGTTAACGGGATTGCAAGATTAGGGTTAAGGATTTTATCTCGTAAAGAATGTAGGCAAAGGGGGAAAAAATGGAAGAGTACCACTTTCAATAAAATACTTACTACATATCTCGACCATTTCCTTGTCGACAGTATTTTATTAGTCCAAGTTCCCATTGGATTGTCCAGCCAAAACAAAATTGCAGCCGCTCCACCAGGCTTCAGAGTCGTGTAAATATTTCTCAGTGCTTGTATCTTGTTGTTTACTTGGTATAATACATTCCTCGCTACAATTTTATCTACCGACTCTATATAATCTTGGAAGAAAACGCTGAAAATAAAAACCCACTTTTAAGCAATAAAAAAATTGAGACGTTTTACGTTGTTAATAATCACTTTTCTGCATCGCGAGCAGCTAACGGATACAATCAGGTTAGAAATGCTATAACCGTTTTAAAATAATGATTTTTTTCAACAATCTAATATTTTGAGATATTTGGGCTTGTGTTGCAAATGAGAAGAATGGAACTCAATACCTTCGGTTCCGTAAGCACAAAACGTACCACTGGACCAAAATGATCACCTCAGTCCGAAGGCCGTTACTGGCTTATATAGGTCCCACCACTACATACTCCCCCCACCAGCGAATCGGTGGATGGACGAACGAACGAACGATATAGTTGTTAAGGCGAGCGTGTGAGTTGCGTCAAGCGTGTCTGACGCCTTTTGAATGCTTTTTTTTTAAGTTCAGAATCACTGTCACCAATGAGGTGGGTAGAATTCTGTACCTTCTCATACATAAGCAAATACCATACCACTGGAGCAAAATGATCACCACAGTCCGGAGACTGTTACTGGCTTATTTAGATACCACCGCTACGCAAATTAACGTTGAAGCTTCGACGCTTGTCTCTTAATAAGTGCGTGTTAAGTGTTCCCAATTCAGAATTATATCAGGCTTTCACGGGAATGGTCTTAGTTTTCGCCCCACTTTGAAGTTGAAGTGTGGAATAAACTTAGATACGTATTTCAAAAAACTACACAACCCAATACTCTGTTGATAGGTTAAATCCTTTTAAAAACAGAAGCACTTTCTATCACAGGATATCTGAAGCTGGCCCGCGTGTACGTTTGGTAAAAAGTTTTGACCTTATCTCTAAAAAATATTATTGGGAGATATTTGTTCTACAAACCAGTATGGTAGTCAACCCTTTCATCGAAATGTGAAAGGGACCGCTCAAGAAATGCATTCCACAATTAGGATTCATAGCAAGGGGGTATCCAATGATAAGGGTCCTCCCCAAGCCACAGGGGCCCCAACATATGCAACTACAGTACCATTAACAAGCCTTTCATTTTTAAAAAGCCCCCCCCCCATCCAAAGCAGTTTTGACGCGGGGTCTACATAGAACTAGCTACAACAGTGTGCGATTGATAGTATACTTTGTTCTAAGCCGAGAGAGAATCTACCTTAAAAAATGAAAATTTTCCCATTACTTGCAAAAGTGGATTGCCGTATTTACACAGTTTAAAGAGTATGTAGTTTCTCATTAAGAAATTAAAATAATTTTCTTTATTGACACTCGTGTTTAGTTAAAGTTTGATATTTACTTTAAATATCTTAAGACAAAAATGAGAATATTTAAGATATATTTTTCCATATAAGCATAGCATCTTTAATAATTAGAATTTAATATGCATGATATAATCACTTGATACAATTAAAGCGAAACAAAATCTTATTGCAACTCGTGTTGGTTTATTCATGAAATTGAAATTATTTACGTTTCGGAAATTGTAAGCTAATGAAAAGATCAAGCAATTCTCTTAGAATTTAAGCTCTACTAAGTAAGCTAGTTAAAGAATTATCGTAATTTAACATTACATTTATTTTTCTCTATCGTATTGGATAATCATTTCTCATTGAAAGTGTTAAATAGAACTGAATCATGATATTAAAGATACTGAATAAATCCACGCCGTATATCACGGGTTAAATGGAAAAAATGATATTTGTTGCTTTCTTTGAACATGCTTCTTAAATTCGGAGGTAATCATTAAGATACAGAATTTTTTTTTTTCATACTCAAAACAGCGATCAGAACAGGATTCCTATTAAAATTTTAGAATAACTCATACAAATGGAATAAATTTCAATATTATTAAATAGGCATTCTAGTACAAAAGATATTAAGGCATACCTGTTCTCTATATCAGCAACAAGCAACTTGATAATGTTGTTCTTCTGTAGATTTTCAAAAAGCTTGCTTTGAGGTGGTCGCCACCGCAACAAATCGGCGCTCTTGTCACTGACAATCAAGCATTTAAAGTCGGAAAACAGGTGAACTATCGCTTGGCTACAGTAAAAGGTTTCCCCACATCCAATATCCATAATTGTCTCTCCGGACAAATTTTGCCAATTGAATTCATTTTTCAACTTATTAATAAAATCAACTGCACGTCCAAGAGTCGGATCTGTATCCATGCCTGCCATTTTAAAACCTATAAGGAATAAAACAATTTGGCACCACTGTTGATTTCGTTAGGTCAGTGCTCGGTAAATTGTGGAGAGAAGAGCTAAATTGGGAGAAAAAACAAGATAATTAAGGTATCAAAAAGCCATATACGCCTGTGATTGAGTGAGTGAATATTAACGTCACACTGTTCAGATACACGAGGGCTTTTGGCAACGGACCTCGTAATTTTGAGCCATGGTCAAGTGACGAGGACGAAATCCAAGCTCGCACCCCTCTCCTAACTACCACACCACATCAAAGGGAGGACGTTTAAGCTCTTGACAGATTTAACGTGCATCGCTCCCCTAAACAGCAGGTTTTCAGTGGTACTGGGCTCAAACACACAAGTCACGAGTCCGATACCTTGACCACTTGGCTACCGCAGCCACAACATCCGGTTGCAGTCGCGATCAAGACTGTAGCACTCCAATCAACGTTAGCGTTTATTTTATTTTATTTAAATGAACTTTACACAAAGTAACACATTTTCCCATTCCTTCCTAAACTAAGGAACTTTTTTTTATTTATGCTGTTCTATGCAAGAACAGGTAATGATAAAGCACCATAACGTCGGAGTTAAAACTCCAAACGTGTTGAAAAAAATGCTCCTAAAAATACTAACGTTAGATCTTTATTCCGAAATTTCAAATTTGCACTAAATGCCGGTTGGGTGCCGTACTTAGTTTGAAGCTGGCATTGTACACCCAAATTTGTAGGTTCAACGCCTGCCCAAGTCGGGGGATTTTCATGATGCAAAAAATTGACAGCGTCCATGTCGAATGATTATGTTGCATGTAAGAGATCCCTTGGGTGCTTTCGGGAAAATTAAATTCCAAGTACGGGTTCGGGTCTGAGCTCGGATGCCTTCATCTTGGAAAGAAATGTGGCGTCAAAATTGCCTGCGGTGATTTGTATACAACCTTTATGGTGCTGCACTAAAAAGAGCAACCAGTTCCCGGAGAATGTACTTGGAGGTAAAGTAACAATCTGCAGCCCTATTAAAAATAAAAGTGAATTTGCACTAATTATTGAAATTGATTATTCCTGCACATAAAAGTCATTTCAACCCTTAAACATGTCAGAAGATACAGGATACATTTTTGTCTGAAGGGGGGGGGGTATATCTTGCTCACATTCAAGAGCGCTCCCTAGCTGATGTATGCAAATAAGCAACCGTTGTTAGAGATTACTTGCCGGAGTGTCTTCCCATGGCGGCATTTCTACCAATAAATTAGACTTTTATTGCTTTGGAAGCAATTTTAATATCCTCACTCGTTTTCAATAAACTTTGTCACTGAAGAACATTTTTAGAAGAAAAAGTTCAATTTAGACGCAAATGCGATAAATCTTTTCATTAGATAATTATCAAGGAGAAAGAGAAGACGAAACACTTTAATAGATAATTATTTTTTAAATAATTCATACAGCTAGAAGTCAGAAGAGCCCAACTAAGTATAAAAAGAGCTTCATATGGCTCGCGAGCCACAGTTCGCCGACCCATGGGTTAGGACATCTTTTATACTTTAAGATTGTTCAGAAATCCGCTTGATTCGTCAATGTCAGACCCATTGGCTTGTTTTCTACTTTGGTATTTAACCTGAAAAGCTTGAAACATGTAGAATGATAGATTATGTTGCGAAACCCAGGACTAGTTGGTGTTATTTTTCAAAGTCTCCGATCTTCGATAGGAATGTCATGCGACTTCCCTATATTTCAATAAGACTTTCCGATGAAAGGCGGTTTATTATTGTTGCTTAAGTATATTTTTGGAAGAAACAATGTAAACGTTTTAGGAAAAAAAATCGTTCTCTATCGTGTATAAATCCTCATCCGTTCGATATATATATACAGTCCACTCTCGATAATTCGAAGGTGGAGAGACCAATGAAAAACTTCGAATTATCAAGAGGATAGTAAAAACTCCCAAAATACACGAAGAGAATTTTTTTCTAACACGTTTAAATTTGAAACTATGTAATAAAACAACAATTGTACATATGTATAAAATTATGTGAAAGTATTTTTATTATACAATATAAATATTATACAGAAGTTAAAAGTCCTGTATTAAAAGATACATTCATACACAATCCTACGCATCTCTTTTTCACAATAGTGGACTAGCCTTTCTGAACACGTGTAGAAAGACCACGTGTTAAACGAAACATATGGACGTTTGATAATAGGGGCTGTTTGGTCCCTTGAAGAAGGGAAGCAATAAAAGTGTATAAAGCGATGAACCGGATAACACTAAGAAGGGTTAGAAAATAGATGGTCATTAAAGGGGCTACGTTACAGGGGAGACGCGCAGAGACAATACAACACAAAACTTGTAAGCTCCAACATGTTTGCTACAAGACTGTATATGATAGTAAGTGTTCGAATTGTCGAGAATTTTGTAAGATAACTTCGAATTATTGCGTGTTGCAGTCTGGCCAGCCACAGATTTTACTTCGAACTATTGAGTGTACCAAAACGTATTGTTTTAGTTCGAAATATCAAGAGTTTTCCTAGGGACTGAGCAAATACTTTGAATTAGGGAGAGGTTTGTATTATCGAAGGTTTGAATTATGGAGAGTATACTGTATATATAGAGATAATTTATTGAGAGCATTTATAAATCCCCGTGCACCACAAAGTATCACACGGGGCTTACAGAAGTAAGTATTAAACACACATCACAAAGGAAGAAGGAATTTAAAGACATGAAGGATTACAATGCAAACATCCATGCCTTCTCCGGGATTAGAAACCCATGCTCTACGACACCGCAGTCAGCTTTACTAACCACTATGCCGCATGGGTGGCATACGAGGTATAATGTACATGGAATTAGTAGAGTTACAGAAGACAAATTGTGTCTCAAATAGTCTTGAGAAAGATAGCGGCAGCTTGATCAAAAACAACGCAAGTCTTCTCTTCCAAATGGGCTGCATTTTGGCAGTTAAACCTTTACAGACACTGCAAGTCCCCCCTCCCCCAAGTAGGACAGCCATTTCCTTGCTGACGCCATCTAATGGCGACTCCAGCAACAAAGCTTCGACATTTGAATTTATTCAATTCAAGCTCTTGTGGGATGCTAAATATTGCCATGATTTAATTTTTTCTAGAGTGTCAGAGTCGAATTGATACTCAAGAGATCTTCTACAAGACACAATCATATGACATGCACGCCTACGATGTTCACATCCCAGAAGGAAAAAAAAAAATCAAAGGCCTGGCATCGAACCCGCAACCTTGACCTTCTTACAAGGTGGGCACGCTGCCATCAAGCTGACGACAAAAATAAATACTCGAAAATTCTTCGAATAGATAATATGCAGCCTCCTTCGATATAAACAAAAGAATCGGACTCATATGGAGTGTAGATATATTTTAGCCGTTAATTAACGCTCGCGCTCGTAACCGCATATTACACAATAGGTTTTCCTTGCTTTAAAAGGCCAATGATATCAAAAGTTAAAACTCAAAGTAGAATATACAATTTTCGTTTGTTGAAGGAAAAAAAATGGTGGCGAAATTATCAGTTTTTGACCGAAGCTAAAGATGAATTAAATAATCCAGAGAACTGCAGAAGAGCAACTCTGAACATGTGAAACTCTTCACGAATTATTCAACTGAACCTGATAAAAAAAATGAATAAAGCTTTTGTTGAGAAATAAGTCCCAAAATGTAGTCATGTGTCGGCAAGAACTATACATGAATAGAATGTGTTATTCCGAAATTCCTTCCATAATCGTTTGCATACACATTTAGAAACACCTTTTGCTCACTTAAGGTATCCGACTACTTGCGACAACTTTTTTTAGAAAAAAAATGGAGATAAGGGGTTTTGTTTTTTTTTAGTTTTCTTTAGTGCATTTTAAGAAAAATATGCTAAAATTAAGAGAAAAAGAAATTACTAAATTGGGAAAAAACGTAAAAATATACAAAAACAGCAAACGCGCCTCATTCTGTACCGAAAGTTTATGAACAAATGTTCAATTTTTCAATTTTGATGTGTTGCTATGTAATTCATTTTTGAAATGATCTTCAGGTTAAGAACTATTTTAATTTTTGCTAAACCTAGAGCACTTTATCTCAATGATTATATGAAATTGCTTCAAAAAACAGTGATTATTTTCACATAAGGGGCTGTAAATTTCGTAATAAAACAGTGATTGATAAATCTGAAAGTTAAAACATTTCTAATATTATACAGAATATACACAAACAATTTTAGACAATTCTTTTTAAAACTTTTTTAGCAATCGCTGGCCCATTTTGAGCATTTTCAACAAAACAAAACAAAATGCATTTCGAGTAAAACGAGTTTTTAAGTACAAAATCTTGCTTAAAATAATAGCATCTGCTTGCCTTAAACCCCTTGTAGTTTTTGTTCTATGAACAAAAAATAGTAAGCTAATAAGATGGCCTATAAAATATAATCACAAAAAAACTTGTGAATTTTGAAAAAAATTGGACCTTTTAGGGTAGTCGTATACCTTAAGACTAATATTAAACTTTGACTTAAAATTGGTTTGTGCTATTTCTCCGAATATTTTTATTTAATTTCTAAGTAAAATGTAAAAGGGGTATTGTGTCCGCCATTTATGTTTGCATCCACAAAAAAAAAATGTTTTAAAATTACACAAGACTTTTTTTCCCCCTCCTAAATACTGCTTCCTAGTATAAATATTTAAAATGCGCTTCATTTTTATAAAATAGCAAACACAAATCATTAAAATATACTTACTAAAATACCCAGAACAGAAGAGGTTAAATATAAAGCTAAAATTACATTAATAGTACTATTGACACTTATCCATAAAATATATACACAGTTAACCAATGCAGACTATGACGTGATAAATTGTAACAGGAGTTTTTTTTGTTCGAATTTTTCTTGGGTTGTCGAGGTATTCTAGTGGTCATGGTCACAAACACGTGGCTAGCCTGTTATGAGTTCGAGCCCAGTACTACTGAAGACGCCTTGTGTAGAGGTGCTGATCCACGTTAAATCTGTCGAGGCTCAAAGACCTCCCACTGGGGTTGTATGTGTAATTTCGGAGAGTGGGATGCCAGCTCAGGTGTCGTCTTTGTCTCTTGACCATAGTTCAAAATTATGAGGTCCGTCGCCAATAGCCATCGTGTTGCTTTTTTGTGTGACGTTAATAAGTACTTACTCGAATCTTCTTTGCTCTTGATGCCACGGGTTCAAGTGTAGTGTAGGGGGGGGGGCTTAGGATTTGGCGATTTTTCTTTGGTTTTGGTGATTTTTATATCGATATTATGGCGAGAAACGAATTCATTCTTGCTTCTGGACACCTATCGCTAAGTGAAGTAGCTTGGCAATCGATTTTGTTCCTCAAAAGGAATTGACATCGACAAGGCCCCCCCCTCCATAGTACACTTTAACTGAAGCCACGTTAGCACTATTTCTCGTACACTCTTTAAGTTTATACCAAAAGCAAATGACGAGTTTGTCATCTGACTAGGCATCATAAACATTTAATTTTTTATATTTAGTCGCAGGATGGCTTTGAGGCTCAGCTTCATTTAATAAATGGGGAGGCGGGAGAGACAGCCGAGTCGTCATGGTCGCAAACTCAAGGTAGTCGTTGTTTCTGTGATTTTGCTGCCAAGAGTTACTGAAGACTCGAGGTGTAGAGGGGTTTATGCCCGTTAAAATTGCTTACGTTTATGCCCTCATCTCTCGACTGCGGTTAAAAATTAACACACTCTTGATTATCCCAGCTGTAACTTCAAATTGAATATTAATAAAAAAATTAATTGATCAATCCATTCAGTAGACATCATTTTATACCTGATAACTTCAACGCAGTGGCGTAGCGGATAATGCTTGCCCCCCCCCTTACTGTAAATTCAGGTTTTGGACTCCAAGCTGGATCTTACAAAGGATTACAAAACTATAACCTGTGGAACCCTAGGTTGCGGGGGTGTACGTTACGCCATTGCTTTAACGAGTCTTTGGGAACTGTGTTTGCCAAGAAGTCGTGGTCACTAAATCGTGACCGTTTTGATCATGACCGCTCGTTGGTTTATATCCCGGTGCCACTGAAGACCCACCGTGCAAAGTGGACTGATTCTTGTTCAATTAGTAGAGGCTCAAACTCTTCTCGATGGTGTGAAAATTTTTAAAGTGGTGTGTCAGCTCAGATGTCGTCCTCGAGACCGAGGTTTTGACCGAGATTCAAAATTAGGAGATCCTCCTATTGCTTTGTAGGGCGACTTTAATAAGCTCTCTCTTGAGCCTCAAAACATTTAACGCTGTCAGATCCTATAAGGCCGAAGTGGGCATTACGTCGATCGCGATCGACCGGTGGACCGCCAAGACATTTTGGGGTGACCGCCTTCACTAAGACCTAATAATCATTCCATTATAAGAAGGTCTAGAAGTACCGTATTTATTCAAATCTAAGCCCCATCCCAAATTCTCGACAAGATTTTGTGAAAATTGAAAAATAGTCTAAAATGGGGTTTATCGATATACAATTTTACGAAATTAAAATAAATTTGAAAGGAAAAGTAAAGAAGTGAATAACTGCCGTAAAATCGGGCGCATAACGTGCACTTTGAACAGAAAAAATGCGATCGAAATTTACGGGCGCACGTAATACGCCGGATATGAAAATGCCAGCTTCAAAAGGAAAAAAAAAAAAGGATAAGCAGAAAAAAATAAGAGGCTTCTAGCTCTTGAAGTATTCTGTTTTTTTCTACAACTTGGAATAATGAATAAATGACTTCAAAACAAAAGAGGATTGTACACGCATATATCTAGTTTCTTCGTAAAAATGGGGGTGCCTATTATACGGCGAATATACCTATATATAAAAATAAAAAATTGAAGCTTGAAAGTATAGGCGCGCGTTATACGCCGGATTTTACGGTAGCTATTTTATCAGTTTAAAATTTTTAAATACATGTATGAAGCTGTTATTACTCTAAACACCCCCATTCAACACATTTTCTCCTTCCGATTCTAAGCCACGCCCAATTTTCAGTAGCATTAACATCGGGTAAAAAGTGCGGCTTAGATTCGAGTAAATACGTTATTTTAAAAAATACGGAGGGGAAAAAATCGAATGATAAGAGTAGATTTCGTTGAATAGAAAATGCACTTCACTATTTGGAGGCTATTTTACGAAGAAAATCGTAAAATTTTCTTTGTTCCAAGAAAAAGTGCGAGAAATTGAAAAATTCGTAAAATGGAGGACTAGCTGTATTGTATTCTTTCCCCTAGTTCACTACACTGGTGGACCGCAACACCCTGAAGAAATTAGAAGTAGCCCGTACCCTGGGAAAGTCTGCCCCTCCCTGCTATAAGGGGTCGATCTTCAGTGACTCTAGGGCTCGAACTCATGATTGAGTCAGGGAAATATTAATGTCGCACTGTACAGCTTCTCGAGGGCTTTTGGCGACGAGGACGACACCTGAGCAGGCACCCCTTCTCCTAACTTCCACACCAACAGAAGAACTTTCGAGCCTCGACATATTAAACGTGAATATACGTGAATCGATGAAACTGAAACCGACTTAAGTACTTAATTTGTTCGCTACCGAGTCCCACACCATCGCGGGACATGCAACACAAGAACCCAATCCCATGGAATCACGGGAAGAGATGATCATCAACATTTATTCTCCCCTTCAGCCGGCGAGTGGGGAATTTTCCCCCTACAGTGGCATTGAACATGTTAAGGGTCATCGTTCGCTTCCAATGAAGTTACATGTGTGAAGTTACACATTTATCGAATCATTTGCTTAAGTTAACATAATCGCATCCGATTGTGAAAAGTCTATTCTAAATTCAAGTTGGTATCAGTGTTCCGTATAAATAGGTTTCTTTTTAGTAAGCGTGTATTAGTAAAAGCGATCACCCCAAATTGTCTTGGCGGTCCACCAGTCGATCGCGATAGGCTTAATGCCCATCACGGCTGTAGAGATTACTCCTTTGCGCTTTCGTCTACATATTTTTTAGAATGTAAAACGTTTTTATAAGAGAGGTCTGATTTAAAATGCTATTGTGAAAACCTGAAAAACATATGAACTGCCTCTACTATCATTCAATGGATTTCAGATCCCAGATTCTATTGAACAT